>JAULBM010032942.1:0-20844 GCA_032357055.1 Geukensia granosissima
AATGTCAGTAGTCCAGTTGTCTGGATGCTGGTTAAACAATTTCATCGGATGGATGGTAAATTAAATGATGTTCAGAAATGTTGCCACAATAACCAACTCCACATTAAAACGACAGAGACTGGGGCAAATGGTGGCACCAACAACTCTAAGGATACTGCAGAAATTAAGGTACAACTGACCGATTTAAAGGATATGGTGGAAAAGGAAAAGGGAATATATAATAAACGATTACTTCAACTAGAATCCGAACGACGTCAACTAGAAACCAAATGTACCAATCTGGAAAGAAGTCTTATGGAAGCACAAAGAAATATTTCACATCTACACAAAGAACTAAAAGAAAGTAAGAAAATTAAAAGCTTGTTTTATGTATGAGAGTGGTAGATTCTTTTTTCAAAGGGGGAAAGGGAAAATATTCTTTGCGATCGAGAAGAGGGGGCCCAGACACAATTTGGTCAAAAATCGCTGTAAAAGTTTAAAAATACCAGAGCGGAGGAGGGGGTTCAGCTATGTACACTTATTTTGTTTCAAGGCTCTCTTGAGACGTTCCAGTCTAGCTTGATACAGATTTGAAACGAATTTCTTTGACTTTAATTTCAGTTATTATTAATAGGTATCGCTAAACAACATGCTTATGTTAAACTTCAGCGTAGTATTCATTTTTTTATTCAGTGAAACATAAGATGCGTTGTCCAACAGAATGGACATTGAACTCGGATCATTGCTACTTGTTTGGAGATGACACAATGTCTTGGGATAGTGCAAAGGTATGTAAATTGATTATTTGCAGAGTTGTTTCGTGTGATATGAGTATATCATTAAAAGTGCATATATTTGTGAGCCAAAAAATGTCCTTTGAAATAGTGTCCTTCCAGTTATATATTGCTTAGTATCCTATGACCTGTTCGTGTACGGAATGAGTTCGAGCTGACTGTACCATATAAATCTCACAAGGCACGTGATACGGTTTGTCAGTGTCCTGCCCAAGGTCGGTGGTACACTTCGGGTACACCGTCTTCCTCCACCACTAAATCCCCAGAGGGCAGCCGGGTATAGAAATAGGCCGTTCGGTTTCTCCGCTTGCAGGTAGAAACCGTGCAAAACGGGCATCCCTTGGTTTTGCGGGATGTAAAAAACCACCCGAGAGTAGCCGGTGTAAAGAAATAAGTTGCTCTGTTTATAAACTTTCATTTTGTCGAAATGACGAAAAAAATACAAGAAAAAGTAATGCATTGTTAAAAGACGATCATTAAACAGCATTTTCACAACATTTTATTATTGTGTCACAAAATCTTAAATTTAGGCCAAATATGGGGCTTAACGTACCTACTCCTTTGACCTGCAATATGCTGAAAAAACCATTCAACAAAAAGTGAACAGTTAAATCAATATATAAAGCTTTGTTTGGAATTGTTATATGCCTGAATAGGGGATTTCCAATCTGCTAATCATTTTTATAAACTCATCAAAAATGAATGAAACTTTTTCTAGATGTATTTCTGCACCTTCTATTGTGTTCTATCCATACTCAGAAGGGGGTATACTGTTTCACGTTTGTCTTAAAAGTTATATTTGTCACAGTTTGCTAAGAAACTACGTATAACCGGTATATCATACCTAATCTTGGGATTCCATACTGTGTTAACTGAAATGAGGCCTTTCGCAAGTCTACTTTCATCAGTGTTTTCGGATATTTTTTTTGGCGAAATAAATGTTTTCATGAGAGTTTCCTCAGCAAGCCTTGGTTGGCTGAGTGGTCAATGAAGCTGAATTTAAATATTACCTGTACAGAACACTGTAGCCAATCACCTGTACCATCAGAGTTCGCGCATGATATTGTACCATACAAAATCGGATTGCGTTTAACTCGCATCGCACGTGATAAGGTTTGTCAATTACCTACTCAAGGCCGATGGTTCTCTCCGGCTTCCTTCACCAGTGAAACTGACCACCGCGATATGACTGAAATATTGTTAAAAGTGGCGTTTAAACTAAGTTGTTAAAAGCCCCATCATACTTGGAGTCATTCACTCTCGTTTTTATTTTGCATTACCAGCATTAAAAGAAATGAGGAGATTTGATTATTAAGTAGTAATGCATAATGTTGCATCTCCTTAACATGACTTTCTATTTCTCAAAACGACTTAATGATTAATTTCATTGCTCGAAAGTTGTACAAAATTTTGGTAGAGACAACTGTCCCAGTAGTTTCGAATAAGAAGATTCTAAAAGGAATTTCCCTTGTAGCCCTATTTTGCAACAAGTTTGCTGTGGCAGCCAACATAATTGACAGGCAGGTGTGCAGAACATAATTTTGGGAGAACATTCCTACAAACTGTATTATAGAGAACTATGCTAAACTAAGTCTGACTGAAGCGGCAATCTTGGTTGGCGGGCTCCACTGTCGACTGCTGGACATAATTTTAGTATAACACCATCTAGGAACCATTCTACCAATGACTCAGTTGTTACAGAGAAGAACATATTTGAAATATGCCCCCTTTTCTATTTTTGGTAATGGAAGCCACATTGGTTGCCGGAGGAGGACCGAATGCTTGACACAAATTTGAAGCAGACCACAAAAAGACCATTTCACCAAAGTTTTGGTTGCAATTAGCTCAGTATTTTCAAGCCAGTCAATTTTCAAGTGACTTTCCTATAGGTCCTTTAAAAAAGTGGTTGGTGCGTGGGAATACCTGACACAATTTTGGTAGAGGAACGTTTGAAGACCATTCCACCAAAGTTTGGTTGCAATAGGCTCAGTATTTTCAGACAAGAAAATTTTCAAACGAATTTCCCACAAGGTCCAATGTAGAACTAAGTTCGACTGTGGCGGCCATCTTGGTTGGTGGGCGGGGATGCCGGACACAATTTTGGCAGTTGACCCTCTTAGAACCATTCCACCAAAGTTTGTTTGCACATGGCTCGGAAATTTAAACAAAATGCACATGGTCTTGAAATTCATCTTAATAAACTTATCCGTAAAGGAGATCGTCACAGCATTATTATAGAATTTAAAATATGGTTTTTATTGATACTAATATTGACTTTCTTGTTAATAGCTTAATACGGAACTAAACAGTTTATACTTGTAATAACATTTTTTACTTTCTGTCTATATATTTATTTTTTATTGGCATTTGCACAACCAGTATAAAAATATGAGATGTGGCATGATTTTCCATGAAACAGCCACCCACCAAATGAAGTAGAATTACGGCCTTCAATAATGAGCCAGAGTCCATACCATTACGGAAGCTGTAAAATGTGAAACTATACATAAAACAGGACAATTGACCTAATCTTATGCAAAAATTGTGAACATATAACAAGAAATGACTAATTAAACAACGACAACCACTGGACTAAAGGTTCCTGGCTTTGGACAGGCATATTAGTATATGGCGGGGTTTAACCGGTTGTTGGGCGCTCAACCTTCCCCCTGAACTGGTACAGTGGTGTGACAAAACAACAATAAAAAAAACATTAAAAAATTAGTTGTTATTGTTATTTAATTGTTCACAATTTTTGGAATAGATTAGGTCGGTTTTCATGGTTTATGTATGATTTCACATTTTGTTATAGTATGGACTCTGATTCATTGTTGATGGCCGTGATGGGACCTGTAGAGGTTTAAATTCTACTGCCATTTGCATGGGTGGTGGCTGTCTCATGGAAAATCATGGAACATCTCCTATTTTTATTTCCATAGTCCCAGAAAAGAAAATTTTCTAAACATACCACACACTTTTTTCTATTTTCAGAAACAGCAGGCATCTTGGAAGGCGAACGGGGATGTCGGGGATAGTTTTGGAAGGGGGCCACCTAAGAACAATTTTTCCAAGTAAGGTTCAAAATGGCTCAGTGGTTTCAGAGAAGATGAGCTTTAATTAAAGTTTACGACGACGGACGGACAAGGACGGACGTCGATCGACGGATGCAAAATGCCGACTAAAGCTCACATGACCTTTTAGGTCAGCTGAGATAATCAGAAGATAAAGTGTAAATATCAAATATATCGCACTTCAACCACGAGCAAAAACAGGGAATTTACAACCTGGAGGTCTTAAAAAAGCCCTCAGTAAGGGTAGTGTATTCCACTCCATGAGAAAAAGACTTGTATACGTTTAATAATACCACTCTTACTAATAAAACTCATCTGTCGGTATTATTCTCTGGCTGACTTGGCAGCAGTGAATTATTGTGGGTGTCTTAAGGCGAGAGAACCTGCCCTATCCGAACAGCATAGGAAATAGTCTGGAATCGGCATGATTCGACTTATCAATCATTTGTTTAAAAGTCCATTGTTATGTTAAACTTATTGTTATCATAAAAGTTTTACAACAAAATTTCTCTAATTGTATTATTTTATTTTTCAGGAAATATGTCAAAGAAAGGGCGGATACTTGGTAAAAGTGGATTCCGAGACAGAAAACTCATGGCTTAAATCCAAAATACAAGGCAAATCATATAGATATAAAGAAAAAAGAAAATGTTACGTTACTGTACCTGTATCGTTTATTTCCACTTGTTTTGGCTCTGCCTTCCTCAATCTGAGACGGGTAGGGCCATGAAAGTCACATATTGGCCCTGAATGTCAAGTAGATCATATTATTTCAAGTCACTGTTTTATTCCTTTAAATGTTCCTATTTGAAATGTTAAATCTTGATTTCTTGCAAAGTATCAAATACAACTTGAATTACGGCTCCTATCTCCAAAAAAAAAAAAAATTAAAACAACGATTCTGGCGTATTTTTGCATTTTCTTTTGCATATACATTGGTTTTAGAGCAAGACACAGCTCTCGACTCTTTTATGTATTATTGTGTTAATTTGATAAAGGTATGTCTGTATGCCTTCGACCCCTTTGGGGTATAAATGTGCATTTATTCAATAAAAATAAACAATTTATAGAAAGTCATAACTAAAGCGGAAGATCTCAGCGCAAATATTATTTTTTCATGGCATCCCCTGGTTATTTTGAGCAAAAAAAAAAAAAAAAAAAAAAAAAAAAAACGACCAAAATTAAACAGAAAAAAGAAAAAAAAAATAAAGGTTCTGATTCAGAGTTTTGTTAACCTAAAGCTACATGTAATTTATAACGTCCTATAGATAAGATATTATTATTATTATACATTTATTGGAATTTGCGACTGTTATAGAAAAATCAAACATACATTTAACTACAATATTTAAAATAATAATACTGTAGTCCTTATTCATGTTTAATTAAAATTAAAACCATGCGATCAGCAGCATATTCGATTCTTTTCTAATAGATAACTGCTTATAATTTTTTATACAAAATTAAAAAAAAAAGAAAAGGGTGGGAGAGGTCCGATGTCTTTAGACGTGTTTTATTGACACATTTTGTATTTTGTATTTATACAGCTTCCATTATGGTAAGGACTCTTTATTGATGGTCGCAATGGGAACTGTAGAAGTTTAAATTAACTGTGATTTTGGTGGATGGCTGTCGCATGGACAATCATACCACACATTTCCTATTTCCATAGATCGACAATGCCTCATATCTATTCTTACTACATTTATAATGTTGGATTCAAGATCGAAGCGTTAATATATCCTGTGATTCGTCAAGATATATTGACATTGCCCACTTCGAAAAAAAAATCACATCGAAATACAGTTATACCCCTGGTATTAATGTTTATTTGTCAACATGAGTTGAAAATTGACATAAACTTTTTATTTATCTACAGGAAATAAGTGGATCGGAGCAAGTGACATAGAAAAAGAAAGCGAATTTAGATGGGTGTCCGACAACACTAGAGTTACTTTTACGAAATGGAAGCAAAGTGAACCTAACGGTGGTAGAGGTGAAAACTGCGTTCACTTTCACGACAAGCAGCCATTTGATTGGAACGACGCCCCATGTGATTATTTGTCAGGATTTATTTGTGAAAAGTCTACAACATATTGAAAATTTGAAAATCAAATAAAGGATTAATTTCCTGTAGTTGTTGCAAAAATAATTCATATTTCTAGATTTGAATATTTGCAAGTTCTAATATCCGTATAAAAGGATACTTACAAGAAGACCGCACCATATTCTTATAAGAACCTTGTGAAAAGTTAAAAATGAAAAATTGAAAACCAATTCTGACTGAAAAATGGAAATAAACTAGATTATAAATAGCCAGTGTAAATATTTTGATAGCAATCCCAACATGACAAAAATGTTGCAATGGGAAGGTCGTGGGTTTGATCCGAGGTGGGTCCAACCAAAAACATGAAAAAATTGGTATTTGGCGTTTCTTTACTATAAGCACACCTCATGTAGGAGGAAGGGACAAAGACTGGTCGGCCTAGAGTCAGAATAATGTGTATGGGTAAAGTGGCAAGTCGCTTTTGTTAGCTAGCACGTTAAAAATTCAGCTCAGCTTGTCGGTCTTGTACAAAGCAGGGCCTGCTCTGTTCACCGTTTATGGTTCTGTTACGCAGTGTGGTTGATTCTTATGGCAATTTCTATAACAAAAATATTTGTTTTCCGTTAAACAGTCTACATAATCGGGAATTAATCAATTGCATATAATCATCAGCTAAATAATAGATGGTTCCATTGTTTTGCTGGTTCACAAACTTGCATAAAAAATAACATTTTCCATAAAAATTATGACTAAGGATTCGGAAAAGCTGAAAAATGCGAGCCACTAAAATCCGCTTCCTTGAACAAAAATATAAAATTTATTAACATCCTATTCGCATACTACAGATTTTAAATTTATAAGGTATTATTATATGCATAAATACATCGAAAGAGAGGGAAAAATATAAAAACGATTACACAAATATAAAAATAGGAGATTTGGCATGATTTTCCATGAGACAGGCACGCACCAAATGACAGTAGAATTTGACCACACGTTGCGTGCGTTGTTGGTGTCAATATATGTGCGACAATAGTTAATAATAAAGAAACATTAAAACTATAGGGAGGTGCGAGTGTCTTGGAACAGTTATTTCAAATAGATATCGAAATGTTTGATCTGTCTTACGATTGCTAGCCTATGTAAAAGTCCTTCAATTTTATCACTTAGAGGAACATAACACTCAAACGTGGCGAAATCGACAGTTTTTACATGTTGACTAGTAACATTAATATAATATGTCCGAACTATAAGTTGGTTTCTGCTTACGTGTTAAATCGGATCTGGATAAGTTAGTCCTATTGGTGAAATGGATTGAATATGGATTCGTTATAGTATGCATTGCAACTCAAAAAAGTTTGACGGCAAAACCTTTTTAGAAGTTTGAATTGGTTTAGGTTATAATTAGGGTTTGTAAAGGCCATCATTTTGAAATTTTTGATATTATTTAAGCATATCAAATACCGAAAATATGGCGCATCAGTAACCTGTCCCGGGAGCAGGATATAGAAAAACTAATCGGTTAGTTTTGCTCCAAAGTTAAAAGTAGTTTCAATCAAAAAAGAGTTAAGGTAAAGATGGAAGAAACTGTCGCTTATGACATTACGATCGCTAAGATCACTGTTTTACACAAAAAGCTTGGTTTCGTGGCTTTGAATCAACTAAGTTAAAAGATAATAATTTCAACTAAAATGACAACAATAATTTCACAAATCAACTAAGATGGCAACAATAATTTCACGAATCAACTAAGATGGCAACAATAATTTCACGAATCAACTACGATGGCAATAATAAATTCACGACTCGACTAAGTTGGCAACAATAATTTCTCGAATCAACTAAGATGGCAACAATAATTTCATGAATCAACTAAGATAGCAACAATAACTTCACGAATCAACTAAGATAGCAACAATAATTTCACGAAACACCTCGAAAACAAATTGAAAAAAACAATTCAAGTATCTTCACTTTCTAGAATTAAAGACAAAATTTAAAAAAACTTGTATCGGCCGTTAAAGCCGCTAACAATGTTGTCGTGGTGTGTCGTAAATACTACGAGGAGGTACTTAAGAAAGAAATGTTTATTTCTTCTACCGTCCAAGCCATGCACTCAACAGAGAGTCAAATAGAAGACAGACCCATTACTTTCACAGAAAAGCTTAAGGCCCCTGCTGAACATTTTAATTTTTAAAGTCCCGATTATATATTGGTTACCTAAACTACATAAAAAACCTTTCAATTTCCGTTTCATCTCAGCGTCCAGCAAGGGCTAATAAACTTTAGTGTAAACAATATTTATTAGGATAAACTCAAGTTTACAATATATAGAACAATTACATAAATAAGATTTGGAAAACAAGCTTAAAGCTTATGTTAATCCATCTCCTTAATTACTTAATTATACTACATATAATGGATTGAAAACAGAACGACAATTAAATATGTTATACATAAAAAGTTACAGCAGTATTCAAAATACATAGACACGAAATACCAAAAAAATCTTTTAGTTTTTAATATGTATTCATATACTTTCTTGAAAATGTTTTCATTATCAAGCTCAATTAAATTTTCATTGCCAAATAACAAATTATTTGTATTCAAAGTGATATCTAGCATCTGGATACTTTCTACTCTAGCAGTTCTGTACTTAGGACACTGTAATAAAAAGTGATATGGGGTTTCAGTAGACCCACAAAAACAATGGAGAGAATCAACCAAATATTTACGAAAAAGATTTGGCGCGCCGTAAAACCTAGATTTAACCCACCATTTCTTTTGAAATGCCTGTACCAAGTCAGGACCATTGCGGTTACCAACTTTCCAGTGGTGTGATACCTATTTTGCTGTATGTCTTATGGACTTTGATTTGTTCGGTAATTGTGTTATATACTTTATTTGTATCCAATGAAATAATGAAATTTCGAACGAGTTATCTATACCATTTATTGCCGAAACGGATCAATCGTATTCGAACAGGTCAGAGAATATATATTTTATTATTGTCTTTTTTAGTCAGCAAATATGATTTCTATTAATACGATAATGTGGAAGCGTAGCATAAAATTATAAACAGTTTCAAAAGCTTGGTCGAAAGCGTAAACTTAATCGTATGTGAGCTATCCGTATATTTTCGATGCATTTGCATTTGCATGTATTTGAGAGAAGCATCAATATATTTTTATCGACCATTTCTCTCTTAATCCCAATAAGATGGAAGATTATCATGAATCACTCTGCGAAACTTATTCTTGTCAATTTTTGGAATAGGACTATTTTTAGTCCCTTCTCGTAAAAATGTTATAACCTGTTGGTCTTCGACTATGTTAAGCTGTTGAAACGGTATTAAAACGGTCATAGTGTTCATATCTAAATTTGTAGATGTCACATGCTCAAGCACTAGGAAAATGATCTTCAATTCTAACTTATGGTGTAACTGATATATGATACAAAATGATACTTCTTCTAGATTTTTTTAAATGTACGATATAATGGATGGTGTTTTGAAAATATGGACGCATACAATTTTGAACAGTTGTGTCATTAAATATTCTAGATACAGTTATCGTATCAATACCACGGTTGATGTACTATACGAAGAGAACGTAATTTACGATTGTCAGGTTTATCTATAAAAGGGGACAGCCTGTTATACCAAAATCTGTAATTTTTCTCGTAAAGTTCGCCAACAGCGGCCATTTCGATTAGATATCGGAGATGATAGTAACTATTTATTGGTGGACCATATAAGGACCTTTCTGCTAATGGTTGGTAGCAATTGACTCAGAACATTGCGGGGAAGCAGAAAAGAATTTAAGTAAAAGTTCATCAAAGGACCAAACTATCAAGGTTTTATCAAAATTGGCTGATTGGTATCAGAAGAGAAGAATGTTGTTCTTGTTGACAGACGGACATCGGGAATTAAATGATTGCAAAACTAACATCGCATTTATCCCAGGAGAGCTTACAAAGAAATTATTATTACTCGGAATATTTGTATAATTTATTACCCGTTACAGTAGCCAACCGTCATAATCACAACACGCGACAGTCTTCCAATATGGTAGAAATCCGACCTCGAAATACTTTTTATTCAGATTATTATCTCCCTTCTAGAATAAAATTTTGGAATAAGATAGTGTAGTGTTGTGTGTTCTATAGTTTTCTTTCGTTTCATTTTGTTGGCCTTGGTCTTGTCTGTCTTCCGACTTCACTATTTCTGTCTGCCCCTTTGGTATCTTTGATATCCTCCGTAAAGAACCCGACTTCCTTAAATACTTCTAAAACCGAGTTAAACTACAGAATGGAAAATATCCTATTTATTACTATATTTTGTCTGTCATGGGTCAAATACTGCATTCTAGGTTGTGCATGAAAAGTAGATCATTAAACAAGCATCTGTTCATTCAAAACCTGGTGCACTGCCCTAATTGTATATGTGGTCAGGTCGAGTCACACATCTTGCTAATCTGTAAAAAATACACTGATTTACGCAATGAACTTGTCTAGTAGTAGATGAAAATAATGATAATATTCTTAATGTGCAAAATTGTATTTTTAGGAACAAAAGATTTAGAACATAGAATTAAATGCATTTAATTACTTTTCATGTTCGTTATTTTCCCATTTTTTCTTTACATTTCAATATATTCATTAATGTTATTACTAGTGTGTACGTGTGCTATTTTTTGGATTATGATAATTGCGTGCATTATAGAATAGGCAGGCGGAATATATAGGTTTTAAACTTGTTTCAGGACCCTGTCATTTGTATGAGTACATGTATCTTATGTATTATGTGCCTTTTCTAAATAAATATGTTTAAACTAAATTATTCCAAGAATTTTTAATAAGTTTTTATTCGCTTACATATTTAAATCGATTTGGCGTAGAAGTTGGGATTCATTGCACTGCATTTTGCCGAGTGGATGCCTAAAATGATGATTTCTTCTATACTCTTGTTCATAAAAAATGGAATAATTTTTTTTCGACCTTACATTAGAAATATCTAAGGATTAACTTTTTCATTGACAAGCAAACTTCTTAAAAGAAAATGGCCGGAAATGCTTAAATAATAAAATTGGATAAAATTAACCATTTAAAAGGTTTTTATCGGCAATACAAAAAAAACATTTTCCACAAAAATCTGGGTTTCACACCTCATAAAATTAGCCATCATACAAAAATAAAACAGATTTTTGGCATTCTGGCTCATAGTTTTTGCATGAAAATCTCCAAAGTTGAATTTTTGACTTAGAAAAAAATCAATATTCCATACTTATGACCACATTATATGCTGGTGTTCAGGAATATTTTCCCAAGTTGGCCATTTTTTTGTTTCCACAGATCTAATTGAGAGAATTTAATTAGGGAACTTTCATTGTTGCTTCTTGCCATGCTAAATTTGCCTTTGTGGTATCAAAGGAAAAGTTTTTTTATGTACCAGCTTATCAAGAATTATCAATGGATGCAATGTATTTTACCTGTATAGAAGTATATTAAGCAAATTAAAACAGGACCCCTAGTGACCGAGCGGTTTCAAATGATATAATTTCTTATTTATGTAAGCCAATCCTAAACATGAATCGACAAAGTAATTCGAAGATACCACAGGGGCAGACAGAAATCGTTAAGTCGGAAGACAGACAAGACCATGGTCATGATGGTCAACGAAATGAAACGAAAGACAAACATAGAATACACAACACTACACTGAAAACTAAAAACAGCCATATTTTTGTATTATTTGGACAACATGAGGAAAGTTCTTTCATTTCTTTTATCATCATTTTGTAGAATTATTTAATAAGTATAGTACAATTATTATATTAACATGATTAATGATTTCAATCTTTCGAGTGCTAGATTATTTTACATAAAGTTATATGAATGATTGTATAATTTACATCCAGATAAATTTCTTCATCAACAAATATCAAAGAGCATTTCTTGCCTACGTGTTGAGATTATAAAGCAGTTTTATCTTTTTTTAATCTTCTGTCCAACTGTTTTTCACAGTTTTGTTTCCAAGTATTTGGTTATTCTTTGATTTCCGTATTTCTGGAACGCCGGTCGATTTATGCAATCGCCACCTGACAATTCATCAAAAAACCGTTTAATAGGGACTTAAAAAGAATTCAAAGCTGCCAAAGAGGCAAACAGAAATCGTTAAATCAGAAATAAATCAGGAATGTTCAGGTCTTCTGGTTGATTAGACAACTTCTGTTACACAAGTACCACGATTCGTAATACCAGGTAGTCAATGGCTATATTTTGCAAGAATCAATGTCCATCGCAATCGTAATACAAACGGTGATGGCTTTTTCATTAAATAACTTAACATTTATCAGACCAATACCAAGTATTAAAATCTCTTTTTTGTTTTGATATTGCTCCCATTTCATATTGATTTAATGCATCACAAATTTTGAAAATTGGATCTGGTTGATTTACGCAGTATTTATGTTTGATTTGAGATGTTCAGTATATTTTTTCTCGTCTGTACTAATTCGTCTCAAATTGTCTGCTTATAACTTTGCAGAAGAGAATTCGTTTACATTTTTGTAACTGTCTGTTGGAACAATTTTTCAACATTTGGAGCTCCCCGATGCACAAGTATTGCCTCGCTCGTGATATACATCATAAGAAATAGTTATCTTTTTTGTAACAAAATCCTCACAAACTGTTCTCAAATCCTAAGAAAAATTTATAAAACTTTGACAGAAGGATGTGGCAGTTTTTTATTCGTCATCGCGTGTCACAATTACTTACTGACCAAGCAATCATCTTTGTCTTTTTTGATAAATATTTAAATAATTATTTTTTTTGTTAAAGTTGCTTTCTCAATGACACAGAATTCCGACGCAAAATATCACTTATAAGATCTGTATGAAACAAATCAAACTTTTTGTTCCATTGTTTTCCTAGTGGGTTGTCATTTTGAGGACTTTCAAAATTAACTAATATTCATATTTGGTTGTTTTGTTTAACTGTTATCGTTTTCCCGAGGTTACGATAATAGAAGAATATAGCATGGCTATCACGTATTAAGTTCGCTCTGTCATATAAATAAATACTGGTGTTTGATGAACATTTTGAAAATTTGAAACTTTTAGGATACCAAGAGGGTTTTTCGAACCGTGCCATTCTTAAAGGTTTCACGTCATTATTTTTTGAAGGTTACTTTTGAAATTAGACAGTAGCGAAACATCGAAGTTTAGGTTAAACTCACAGCCTAATACAATAAATACCACAGTCACTATGACAAGTTTAGACCGATTCGATTTTAATAACACTGATATGTATTCACACATCATGCCTTTAAAATAAAAAAGGAGATATTTTATTCTGATAGTGTCTCAACACAACAAAATCCGTCAAATAAAAGTAATGCCTGAACGATTTTTAATATTTTAGTCAGAACAGATATGATTATTTGATAATCACACTGTCTAGTGGAATAAATCATTAAATGTCCGCAATTTTTTTACTTTTATCTTACAACAATTTTATAATGTCGGCATATTTCGGTCGACGAAATGATTGTTCTACATTAAGGTTGATTTCCACTGCTTCACGTCACAGTCCCGAGTGTATAAAAATGATAATCACTGATATAGTTTCCTTTTCAAAATTGCTGTAATTTTTTTTATAGAGACAGCATTTAACAAAGTATTAAAATACATTCTGTTGGAGGTGTCATTAATGTCCTTAATGCGATCACCGAATACATGTTTCATTGCAAGGTAAAATTTACTTTGCCTTTGTTGTAGGCAACACTAGAAGCCCAGTTTCGGTCTTAAATGGCCAAATCTGTCAGAACTGATCTTTTTTTTTTATCTTAAATTGATATTTAAGGACAAAATCTAAATTTTCAGAACCGTGTTCAAACAATATTGCTTGTATTCAATCAAGACATGACCAGACAGACCAGACAGGACTATTCAAGAATCCTTGTCAAAAGCCTTTTAAATCTATTCAGACAGATTTGGATCTGTTCACTTCAAGTAAACATTTCTGTTCAGTCATCATATCGATCTGTTTGGAGTTTCAAGACCACTACTATATTCACAGTTACTGGCAAAATAATTATTAAGTGTAGGTAAGGTTTGGCAAAATATAATATGTTGATCGATAATTACCGTAGGTAATTCACATATGCTGCAGTAAAAATACCTACTTCTGTTTATAAATTATATTTGATTTGAATATTAAGTGAGTAACATTTTTCAAATCTATAGGCTTTCCTCCTTAAGAGGGTGTTTTTTTTTAAATTTGTTTTTTTTTTCAGATAACAGCAACAACATAGCTATTTACGTTATTTATAAGGGGAATACTAGTGGATCCAATCCATATCTGAAAACTAAGACATGTATGCTGGAACCAGGCTGGGTAATATATTACATTGCGTCGAAAATCAAGTAGTCATCAAACCGATTTATTTAGATGTAATACGGTCGTTTCTTAAACTTTTGATCGCTAGCAAAGGTCTTGACGCAATCAATTTAAGCAATATCATCCATGAAAAACCGGACAACTCTAAAATTCTGCCTTACTTTAAAGATAAGTCTTTACAAATCATTTCATATACCTATACCAAACCTATTGCAACCACGATTTTGAACTACATAACGTGTTGAAGAATATCAGCATCGATGACTACAAGTCTTAACCTCCGGACTACACTTGTGAAAGTTCCCATTCAAATATAATCCTGCCTGCCACGTGATCACTGGTGACCTGAACATTGTCAAAAACATTTCTCTACGAAATGTGTTTGCCAAAGGGCCAAAGTTCCGTTAGCCTCAATCTAAAAAAAACTGGTCGTTGATACAAGAACGAATTCACAAGTTAAAACGATGTACGAATACACAAGCGAGTGACAAATATTTTGTCGTCCCCGCCGATATAGCCCCAACAATTTTGTTTTGTTTGCAAATCACACTATATAAACTGTCTAATAAAGAAATTAGGTATTGACAGTTTACTTGGCAACCGAACATATACCCCAACGACACTTACAGATAAAAAAAATCTTGTACAAAAATCGGTTAGTTTTGTCTTCTTTTCGAATTGCAACTAAAATGGAAGAATTATTCTGTTGGTGGAACATTGGTCCCCGAGGATATTCACCAGCCCAGTTATCAGACTTGTCCGACATGGAATTTATCAAACAATGTTTACAGAAATTTGCTGCATTTGCTAAAACAATCTAAAACACTGACAATGCGTGAAGGCCTTGAAAATTAATGTTCCTAGCAGTTGTTCCTGCCGTCGGATTTACCTTTCCATTTCGATTTGTTTGGATTTTAGTGCTGCTGGTGGAACATTGGTTCCTGAGGGTATTCACCAGCGCAGTTGTCAGACTGTCAGACATGAAATTTACCAATGTAGTACAGAAATTTGCTAATATTTTCCTATATTTTCCGTATTTATTTAACATAAGTAATTTTGCATTTCGATCTTCCTTCACTTTATTGGATTCCAAAGCTTCATAAATGTCCTTTCAAGCAACGTTACATTGTAGGGTCTAGCAATTGCTCTGAAAAGCCTCTTTCCAAATTACTGACAGTTATTCTATCAGCAGTAATTGGGCTCCAGAGTCATGTGAATGAAGACATTGTAGAGGTGGCGGAATCAAATGTTGATTCTAAAATATTCCAAAGATCTGATATAATGCCTCAAATCAAGGAAATTTACCGCTTGTAATAGCATCAAAACATTTGATTTTTCCAGCCTGTATACTCATATTCCACATTAAAAACTCAAAGACAAATTTAGAGCCTTTGTTTACATCTGTTTTGTTGAAAAAGATGACCAATGCAGATACAAATATTTCGTTCTAGGAAGGGACAAACCATATTTTGTTATTCACTATTCTGATTTAAACAAAAATTACTCGGAAAAAGACATATGCGGAATGCTAGATTTTTTAATTGACAAAATTTGTGTTATGTTTGGCGGACGTGTGTTTCAAAATACTGTCGGCATTTCAATGGGGACTGTGCAACCCGAGTCGCCGATTTTTTACTTTTTCCGCAAGAAGCTGACTTCATAGAGAGCCTACTACATAGAAAAGAGAAAGAAGAATGGCCTCAATCTATTGGTTTTACGATCCGCTATGCAGATAATGACTTTTAACTGAATAACCATAAATTTGGTAACTATGTTGACCTCATCTATCCCATTGAACTTGAAATCAAAGATACTACAGAAACAAAAAGACATGTTTCTTACCTAGACTAACAACAAGAAATTGACAGTAAGTACGGGTTAAGAACAAAATTGTACGACTGAGATATTACTTTGATTATCCGATCGTAAACTTTCCGTATATGTCTAGCAAAACTGTTTCCGCACCTGCATACGAAGTGAATTGTTCTCAATTTATACTCTACTCCAGGGCTTGGATTTCCTATCAGGATTTTAAAGGTAGAGGTTTGCATCTGACAAGAAAGCTACTGAGCCAAGGATTTCTCATGGAAAGATTAGCATGATTAGAGTCATCACTATGGAATTTTTTTTTCGCCATCATGATTTGGTTGACTGGTACGAAATATCCATTCACAGATGACAATGTTAATTAGGCCTACAGAACAGCTGTGTCGAGCGCGCAATTTTTTTAAGTATGCTATTTTAGATGCGGAGGATTATACAGTTATCGTAGGTTTTATTTTCAAATATGTTTAAATCATTACTGGTTCTTCGTTCCTAATAGCGGATATTAAGAAATGTTCATGATTTATTCCCTTTTGTTGTTTATCATAGTTCACTTTACAATTTTTTTTGCTTCCGATAACAAGCATGAAAATAAATGAATGTCGAGAAATGACAATTACTTTACAATTTACATTACGGTCTATCGTTGTAAGTCCAGGTACACAGGGAATCTCATCATATTATGTAATTTCATAATTATCTGTAAAATAAGGATATCCCTTATGTTAGGCAAACACATAATTTTTACAGAAATATTAGGAATTTTCATAATTTTCAAAATTATGGAATCGCCTTTTATAACACAAAATATCAATTTGCAGTTTTATTAAAAACTGATTTTTTGTCAAGTACGAGTAAATATTTTAATGTATCCACTTAAATTGTTATTTCTATGATCTTTAAATCAATGTTTATATCAGAAAGTCATTGTTTTTTTCCGTCTCGACGATAAGTTCCTTGGACTCGACGAATACGGTTGTTTCGAATCATTCCTATTCCGTTAACATGTTTGAATTTTTGTCTCCAAGACCATACGCTTCGCTGGAATGTAAGGCACCGCACTTCCGATTCTATGCTTGGCAACTATTATCCACACTCTATTTTATTTGACATGTAATGTATACACGGTCCTCAAATGACAATTTTTAAAATATGTTAGCTGAATGCTTTTCTTCGTTCTTGGATTTCAAAAGGAGTTCTTTGACGTTTTACACGCAAATTTGACGTAACTGACGCGAGCACCGGAAGCTGTCTGCCTAACATTTCGTCAAAATGACATGAAAAAGGCGGAACCGGTCGACGGAATAGAAATGATTCGAAACAAGCGTATTAACCTGACGAACGACAATATCAATCCAATGCCAAATTTATTAATATTTCTAAGGATTCGATCGATTATTAATATTTCTACCAACAAAAACCAGTTTAACGATAACAACGCCGAAATTGTACCCCTTGTGGTTAAAAAATACAAAATTATCAATAAATATGATAAATTTAGTAATGCTTTATGTACAATTCAGGTAGTAACCTCTCATCAGTAGCATTAGAATAGAAATATAGGAAGTCCAAGATACAAAATTATCAAAAGAAGCATATAAATTCAAACAAATCGAATTGGGAAACCAAATCCGACGTTAGGGATAACTACTAGATGCAATACTTTTTTTATTCCTTTCCATATTTTCAGTGCTTTTAACAAATACAGCAAATATCTGCAAAACATTGTTTGATAAATTTTATGTCCGAGAAATATTGCAACTGGACTGGTAAATACCTTCGGGGACAATTGGTTTCAAACTATAAAATTACCAATGTCAAATAAATATGGAAATTAGCTATATGTACATTTCACGAGGTTACCTCTTCTCAGTAGCATTAGAACCTGCACATAAGAAGTCCAAGATCCAAATAATAGCAAAAGAAGAACTCAAATGTCTGTTTGATAAATTTCATGTCAGACAAGTATACGGGGACCTGATACACCAGCAGATGTATTGACCAGTGGTTTCAAAATACAAAATTACAAATGTTGAATAAATATGGATAAGTTTGTTTAACGGAACAGTGAGGTTCAAGAAATCATATTTAAATTTGTTTGCTTTATTTGAAATTTTTCCATAGAACTTAGGATGTGATATCTACATTATCTATTTCGATTTGCCCGTGTTTGCACCAAAGTTTCTGACTGTAATGATCGCAACGTACATCTTACTGGTCAACATTTGCAGCAGGGATACAGATACAACAAGCGTTTCAAGACTTTAAAAAAATGTTTTCAACCGTTGGAAAGATAACATACAAAACTACGGCTGCAAATGTAGTATTTTGATAGGAAAAGTGACATCACATCCTACATTCTCATAACATATAAAGCATATAAATTAAGAAGTGTTTCATTGAATCCCACTGTTCCTTTTAACAAATGTAACAACAGGTACAAGTTCGACGTTTTAGTCAATACATTAAAACTGGTTTTTATTGGTACGGATATAAATAAACTTATCGCTTCCTTACACAAATATTAATTACTTTTGCCTTCTAGGTGCGCCAACGAATGAAAAATTACAATATTTATGTTCAAAAACTGTCCGATTACTGTGAGCCACCATAGTTGTAATTTCCTTAATTGATGTCAGTAAACATTAAGTTATGCAATAAACAATAAAAAAGTTTCTAAAGTTATACATCTAAATGACCATCTGCTAAATCAAGAAATATATTTTTAGGTTTTGAATTTTTGTATTCGCAGAATATAAACCAGTTTGGCGTAATAACACTAGACATTCCTTGAAAATACGACGAAGACGTTAAAGTAAGCAGCTCTGTATCTACAAATAAATATCATTGGTTAATATCAGAAGATGGTATCCAAAGTTCCTTCATTGTTCATAGATAAACTATATTTGTTTTTTATATCGTTGGTTAATATCAGAAGATGGTATCCAATGTTCCTTCATTGTTCATAGATAAACTATATTTGTTTTTTCATGTTTTTGTTTTCGTCTAAAAGATTTTTTAATTTATAATTACTTAAATTTGCATTGAAATAGACTATATGAAGAGGATTTTACATTTTATGAAAGCTTCTTAGTTCCACTCCATTAACTATTGGCCATATTTGTGTTCAAAGTTTGGTGCATGCCTTGAAACTGAGCAATGCAAATTAAATCAATTTGTACAAGAGTATGCACATCGACACATATTAACATATCAGCTAAGATTTATTTTGTGTTTCATTTTTAGTTATGACAATAACTGTAGTTGGTTGATTACGTCAGTAAATTGATGGATTCAAATGCTACACAATGTCTTCATAGCGAGGCAACTCGATTTCCCTTAATCGGTGTGGTTTGTGATCTTCCATTGCTGATGTATTAATTAATTCATGCGGCACCAGAAATTCATCTGTGGTATGTGGTGTCCCATCGGCTGTTATACAATTACTTCTTGTTCTTTTATCTTTCACACTGTTTTCGTCTGTAAAATATATGTAAACTTTAGCCTTTTAGGACACTCATTCAGAGAATTAACTCAAAAGATAGAATACACTCACTCAGAGTAGAATTAACTCACAAGATAAAGTAGAACAAAATGAAAGATCCTGATTTTGCCAATTACTATCCGCCATTTATGACAAATATGTTGCAGTGCAAGAAAATATCATTGCATTGTTAGTTTAATGAACGTCAAAGACCTTGTAAGCACAAATGGTAATCTTGCTTACATAGCTACAACACCTTCACAAGATTAGATCATTCATAAACATATGTCTCTTTCGTATCCTTTTTGGAAATTCGCTAAGGTTGAGAATCCTGATCTTATGGTATATGTACATTTAACCTCTCATCAGTAGCATTTAAACCAAAACGTAACAAGATTAAGATCCAAACATAAGAAAAGAAAATGAAACGAAAGACATACATAGAACACACAACACTACACCGAAAACTACAGCTAGAAACACAAACCAGTCAAAAAAGGGTGAGTTCAGGTGTTCCGCAAATGCATACAACTCCTTCTCCACTAGTGGCACCCGTCGTATTAGTCAGTAGATAAAGCCGTTGTAAAGTTACAATCGATGTTGGTCACAACCGGTATAGGAACGTATGTGTAGTCATGAGAGTGGGAAGACATCCATGGTCATTTATGAAATGGATATTTCGTACCGGTCAACGAAATCTTGATGGCGACCAAAAAAATTCCTGAGTGATGACTCTTATCTTTCCCGGAGGAAGAAACCGTTGGCTCAGTACCTTTCTAGTCAGCTCCAACCCTCTATTAGAAGATCTAGAAAGGAAGCACAAGCCCTGGAGTAGTGTATCGCATTTATGTTCTACCTTTCCCAGCGGCGTATGACCTATTCTTCAAGTAGCTCATACGTTAATGGCGATTATAAGTTTAATACGTATATTTTCTCGACAAGGCTGAGTCTTGTCACAGAACTTTTCATTCTATAATTTTGTTATTCCACGATTGAAATAATCACTTTAAAATTATACGGTTGACACCACAATCTTCTAAGTTATGGGCATCCGTTTCCCAGAGTCCAGTGGCCGCAACTTTTAATAAACTGTTCTTCTTATCTGTTTAAATGTTTTAAATACACCCTTATAATACTCTCTGCATAATACAATACATTATAAAAATATTATGCAAAAATCTGCCCTAATAAGTAAAAAATTGCATGATCTATACAGTTTTATTTTTTCTTCTCATATTAATTATA
>JAULBM010032943.1:0-11016 GCA_032357055.1 Geukensia granosissima
GATTGTTGCTTAACGTCCAGCGGCAAATATTTCATGCATATTCAGGACGGAAACAAGTTAACAAACAATAAATCAAAATGTAGACTGTGAGCAAGGGGCCGGTAGGGAGGGACTTTTAGACTGCCACTGGAAAAGTTGCTGGTTAGATAGGGCTTGTAAATGGCCGCCTACTGACCACTCAAAATGAGCTGTTACCAGGGGACTTTAGCGTGCTTAGGACGTGGCATTTTCTTAAACACGGGGCGTCTTTAACGTCTCCCTCTTAAAGTAAATGTGAATTTATACCCCTCCACAACCATGGACGCCCCATTTAGAGTACTAGTGCCTCTAGGACAGATGTACCTTGTGCAAGTTCTTTTCCAGGCACGACCTTTGCGAAGGGGAGTATTTATACATCCCGCTCGAACTAACGGACGCTCCTTTTATAGGTGTTCTACCTGCAGGCGGAGAAACCGAACGCCGATTTCTATACCCCGGCCGCCTTCGGAGG
Source organism: Geukensia granosissima (assembly GCA_032357055.1). Lineage (NCBI taxonomy): Eukaryota > Metazoa > Mollusca > Bivalvia > Mytilida > Mytilidae > Geukensia > Geukensia granosissima. The sequence goes on from JAULBM010032943.1 coordinate 491, forward strand.
ACAACTTTGTATGCTAATTACTTATATCGGTAATTCAATAATAAATTGACCTTTTCTCGGATTGACGTTAACTTGCATTAGAGTCGAAGAGTTTCACGACGGGTGTTGCGCGCAGGACAGAGAATGCTTACCCTCCCGGACACCTTGTCCTACTCCTTGTTTATATAGGAGTTCGTGCGATTTCAGGTTTGGGTCCCGATTTTTACATCCTGATGTTACATTAATTTAAATATTAAGAACTCAACGACGTTTGTTGTGCACAGGAAAGTTGACGGTTACCCTTCCGGAGCACCTGATGCCACTCCTGATTTGTAAAGGAGTTCGTTGATTCAAATCCTTAGGTCTTGTTGTATTCATTTTATCTTTTAGTTTGTTTCAAACTTGTCATGTCTTTTTGGACTCTGCACCCTTTGATCTCTCTCATGGGTGTTCTACACTGGACTCCGCAACTTCATCATCTATTCGATTCCAGTCGAAAGAATAGTAATGTTTACCGTAAAATGGCATAAACCGACGAGCAACATATCCCTGTCTTACCAGTTTCCACGACAAAGCTCTATGAAAAAAAACACTCTATTGGACACACGATCAAGATAAACGTTTAAAGCAGGAGATATATTATGTTATACACAAGAATGTTACTGCCAATGAACGGGAAGTTGACTGTTGAATAGTTATAGTCTTCACGTTTGTAATACGGCGTTGTGTAAAATTTATAGCTGTTGTCTAATTCTTTCTCTATTTTCTAACTCAAGATGAAAATCAAGGTAGTAGGCAGACGTTTGAATGTCTGTTGTGTTTTCAAACTCATTCGAGTAGGTGAGGTATCATGATTGAGACTGTTCCTCATATTGAAAATAAGTTTGATGTTTACTAATGGTCCTTATGCGATACTTAACAAACATAATTCAGCAAATATGGATCCCCCATTCATATACAACGTCGAACTTTATTTAATACGAGTGTCATTGGGAAACAATTCATTTGACCCCATTCAGAATAGAATCCAAGGATTAGCTCAACATACAAGAAGAACACTTCAGCCTTACAAAATTTAACTTAGAACTATGCTACATGTATACGTATTAGATTTTGCGATACACACCAATTGTCTGAAACCACTTGCGCAGTTAAATACTACAAGTTTATTATGTCGAACAGTCATTGGAAGAACCTTGCCTTATCTGATGACTTTTTGGATAAAACATAATGGCTGCAGAGCTTAAATTTTAAAAAAAGTGGGTGTGGAATAAATGCAGGTTCAAATTATAATTGCTTTGTAAGATATAAAATTACAAGACATTGCAAACAATAGGTTTTTCCCTAATCAATCTTAATGTCTCATAAAAAATCTTTGCATAATGCTTGTCCACATAAGCGGCAATAGGCTCCTGAGAGTCTCTGATGTTCTTTGGAAGTCATACTTGCATTACAAAAATTATTATGGGTATATTTAAACATATTAATAAACAGAGAACCTGTACACTGCCATCACAACTACAGCCCGTGCACTCAGTCTGGTTCGTAGAAACCACACTCAATAGAATATACATAAACCATCGCCATTTTTGTTTTTCAACTTTATGGCCATTTCATGAACAATGCCTGCTCTTATTTTCACGTACCCTTTAAGCAGTCTCGATAGTTGTTTTAAACAAAACCTACAAAAAATTGGCGAAAATGCTGAGAGTTGGTTCTGTCTTAGCCAGTGCTAGCTTTGAGACTGCTCTTTGTAAACTAGAGCAATCATTTATTCATGTTTGACAGTTGTTGGATTGCTCTTGATTTTCTTCAAGTTTTGCCTGTGCTGATTTTTTACCAAAATCTCATTATTTATATTTGTGTTGATTATTAGCGGTATTTTTGGTACTCAAAACGAAATTAGGAAACATTGTTGGTTTGTTTCAGATTTTTTTTTCATTGAACACATTTACAATGGTCTGTAGACGGATGGTCACACTTTTAATTGTTTGTACCGCAATTGTGTTTATCGGTCATATTTTCTTTTCTAGTCGAACAAAACTTTTAAACCCCTTCAGCTTGTGAGTAAAGTTTTCACAAAATTAAAAATTTTGCATACATTTGGTTTTTTTAATCACAATATATCTGCGATACCGTGGATATGTCGATTTTCAATAAATGAGGGCCTAAAAATTGTGACATAAAAAAGCCATTTTTGGAATTTTTACATCTGAAAATATCTGCAAAAGTCGATTACGTAATATTTCTCTATACTCGATAGCAAACTTTTCAAATTTAAAAGCTTTCGCCAACGCCCGAGCTATTAATTCCGAAAATATAACTTCTAAAGTTGAGAGATCTTGTAATAATCTGGTAGCAGAAAGAGATTGTGAATTGATGTATTATATGTTCAAAATTTTTACCATAAATTATTTTCAATTATTTCCAATCATAACAAAGGCGCTCCAAAGATCACTCTCCTATCTAATTTGTCAAGTTTATCGTTGTTTCTGTAATATTTTAGACAGTTTGCTCCGTATATCCATATTGATACAAATTGATCTTTCCCATATTGATTTTGCGTTGGTGTCGGAGACTTAAAAAGATTTATATAATATATATTCTATCTGTCAAAAAATGAAATATCATCCGTATTAGTCAGATGTAATTCTACATTACGAGAAACGGAAAATGCAAAATCTACTGATGTATATTCGCAGTAGAAATTTCCCATAAAATAAGTATGTCGCTGATTGTTTTTAGTCCTTAAACAAGGCACGACGCAAAGCTGTCAACATTGATGAGCATATCCCTATTTTAATACCTTTAAATATTGTGGTCTTTGGATCACCTTTGACTGTCTGCTGAATAACTTACATTAAAACTACTAAAGTCAAAATTTGTTATATCTTGTCCTATTTACCTTTTTTAAATTTTATATTAGCATTTGCCAAAACCTTTATTATCCCCGCTTTTTCGACAGACAGTTTGGAGATAAATATCGTTGGCTCGGTCTGCCCGTTCCTTCTTTTAAACTTTCCTTGCGACTGCAACTCATTACTTTTAGTAATGGTCTACCTTAAAAATTTTTGCAATAAAGTGACGAACTTGTCTCAAACTATATAAAATGATTTAATACAATGTTGTGAACTTTAAATCCGTTATGTAAAATGTATTGTAGCTGAATTTTGCTGTCGTGGCCGATGAAACAACCACCGTTTCAGTAACAGAGAAACTTTCTATTTGCATTCGATTTGATATAGATACAAAAAATTGTGAAATCAGGGAGGACTTTTCTGGTTTCGTTCGACTTCGCCGTTTTCACTGGCCCTTTGGTTTTCTTTCGATTCCTCTATGTTGAACTAACTGAACAAACATATTGCATATTCTGTAATGAATAGCTTGGAAGAATGTGTTCTAAATAATACAAAATTACGCGTCAAAGATGAGAAGTAACACTGTAATGAATTGATCCGTTTCGGGCGTGCAGTCGTTGCTCAAATGCAACATATTATAGCCGTTATTCCCACAATTGAAACTTCTTATTAATCAGATATTAATCAGAGTTGTAATGGTGTTCGTCTGATTCGGATCCTGATGTCAGAAGACCTGGTTTTTGTGTGTATCGCACAAACGTAAAGCGATTTTAGTTGCGTATTCAGGCTATTCCGATATTATAAAAAGTTTATTAAAGGGATAATAAAGAGACCACAACGACACTGATGACACGTTACTTAGGAACGGCGTTGATCAAAGTGTAAAGTGCCTGTTTGAAACAATGGACATCAAGGGTAGACACTTTCTCATATGTGATGGCAAATTCCAAATCTGTTCTGTCTGCCTTAAACTACTAGGACAGCCCATGATTGAACTAATGTTAGCGGATACCGTCGTTAAATAGAGGACCCTGAGTTCTTAGGTGCCAGTGCAGTTGCACAATTTGTCCTGAGTCTTTTGAAACTTGCAAAAAGGGATTGCAATATGGTCGAAGCTTTTGGTGAATCAAAAGCTCTTATGTAAGTTCTCAGGGTCAAGAGATCAGAGATGCAAGTAGCGAATTGTTTCAACGGGCAAAAAGATACAGACACAATAGATTTCGATCTGTTACATTGCAGACGAATAGGCAAGCAAGTTCACAAAGAGAACCATTTGCTAATTATAATCAAATCAATTCAGATGACCTAAAATATGAAGCCAGAGTCATCCAGATCGTTGTGTAGATTGCAAGAGATACTTAAAATTACAGAACCAATTTCATATCAAAATATTTACGAGATAATGAAAATTTTTATTGTGAATTTACAAGTAACGTCTGAATGTTGTGAACGGTCTTTCTCTGGCTAAAGGCGGTTGAAGACTTGGGATAGGGCAACAATGACAGGAGAAAGCCTTGTAGTGATGGCGATGTTAACAGTTTTCGGTAAGAAAATGTTGATAGTAAAACAATAACACAATATATATATTCTCGTCTGTCGGCCAGTAATTTGAAGTATAAATTTTTGTCCACCAAGGTGACTTTCATCGAGATCATTGATTTTTGAAGGGTAAAACAGCGTAAAGATTTCTTATTTCTGAACTTTGCCTCACTTTTGAAAGACCTATTGAATCTCTTTTTTACATATTACGGCGAAAATTTCAAAACGTTTTTCATACGTAGCACAGCTACACATGGTATCCGACGTTTGACCAAATATGATTTAGCTTGGCTTTAAAAATGTGGGCTCAACCTAAGTACCTAGTTGGCTATAATAGTTTAAATATACAAAACAAAATTTTGATAAAAACCCTTTATGAAGCCAGGACATTGTTTCATGTGGGCCTCCTGTTGGAATATAAAACAAGATGCATCCAACTTTCTAAGATGCTGCGAAAATATCATTACTCTAAAAATCACTGTGCAATGGAAAATTTTCCCATTTGTACCCCTCAGTTTTGACAAGTGGATTTCTTGTTAAAATAAAAGTTATTGTTTCCTGTAGCACTGTGGTACCACATAAACAAGAACCTTCTGCCTTTTACTAGAAACTGCAGCATCGCCATTTAAGTAAAAAGCAGTTTACGGTACGTCAGTTGGGCCCCTTAAAATGATTGATTGCACAACTAGGGATACTGATGTACCATACTACCAAATATAAAATATAAAGTACCATTCCGTTAAGCCCTCCTTGAAAATGGTCGGACAATATCAGGGTACAGATTTATGATAACAGTAATAATATGAAGAAGAATAGAAAGGGAGCAAAGACAATAAGTCTTCGAAAATATGTTTAGAAACGAAATAATAGCAATGTCAACTGACTGTCGTTCGGGTTGACATAATTACATGGAATAAAAGAAAACTTTTGCGGCGTGTAATATGGGCTTTGACAGCGGCATATACTTTGCGCGTTGCAAATATATAGCTTTCGTACAAACAACACTTGCATCTAGTTTTTACACTAAATTAAGCTAGAAGCGTTTTGATTGTATTTGTTGTATTTCTATGTGTACTATTTGTCCATTTTTGAAGACTGTTAACCTGTATATACAAGACACAAGATCTGTAATTAATACGTGTTGGATTGTTGTCTCACACATCTAATCTCCTATTTCTATTTTTCCATCTATCGCCGCAACATTATTTCTGTTACACCACCACTGAAAATTTACGGTTTTCAAAATCACCGTTACTAGTGCAGTTATTTTCCACTGTCCGCTACCAGCACTTATTCCTCAGTTTTACTGCCCTCTATTACCGCTAATTTTACATGTTTTACATTTCAACGATACTTTCACAGTATATTTTCTCTTTCCCCAGTACTACTTCACTTTTCCTTGGTATCGCTAATTAGTATTCAATTCATTCTGTCCTCAAGCATCAGCCATGTCTTACCACACAACACGCAACACGACAGGTGTGGAAAGAAAAGAAAACCAACCCCATATTGTACGGTTATGGCTTCCTTTACATTCATGGCCGATCCGTCGTTTTTTGTCATTTTCTTAGATTGTAAAAATGATTATATATAGAATAAATGTCGTAGAGACCGCAATCCATCTTGAGAGAAATTATAAATTCATAGGTCTCTACAAGGACTTCAACAAGGGTTCAGAACCACTCCCTGTGAAAAGTTCTAAGTCGCCACGATTAAAATAAAAAACATGTAAACATAAAAAATGGATATTGCTTGTTTCTTGGCGAAGTCATATAAATTTGAAAGCAATCAACACAATTCTTGACTAATTGAAATTGTCAGTTTGTTTTATAGTATTGTTTTCTTTATTGACATAATAAATCTTAAATATGTTGATGACGGAAACAAACATTTTTCTCTTGCATACACATATTTGGTCCTTAAAGTATATTGAGTATTTCAGATTATTTTCGTATGTATGTACCATATTTGGATATCGAATTTTATTTACTTCGTGCTTGTATTACAACAAATATCGTAATGATGACGATAACAGCAATGACAATGCAGTACGAATCGTTTCCTGGATACATCCTGTGCTTATTACTGTTCTCTGAATTCTATAAAAGTAAATTAAATGAACTTTAGACGATAAAATGTTAGCAAATAATCTAACGATAAGGAGCAGGATGGAATATCGAGGAAGCTGTAATGAATTTCTTAGTTTTGACAACTTGACCTATTTTTTAGAAGTTAACACAGGCCTTAAAGATACTGTACATGAACTACCATATTTACATAAAAATGCTTTATTTTAGTCATTTTTGTTACATTTTAGTCTTGCATGTCTTTCTTTATAGGATTAATAATAATATTCTACACTGAATAAGAAAGAACTGTTTATTTTCTTACTTGTGTTTGGATTTTGAACTATTTGTCAAAATCGTGATATGTTATATTCTTGTTTTTGCCTTCGCACTATTTATCTACTTCAAGGGTAAAATCCATTTCTGTGGGTTTAAAGAATTTTTTACGTCGTTTTGTAACACCGCTGTCCAAGAATAGGGTAAGATTGGGTTTATGTTTAACCCCACCTTAAACTTTTTATGCGATTTTTTTTTCTTTGCTCCCTTTCTATTCTTCGTTATTACCCTGAAATTGTCCATTTTCAAGGAGGGATTAACGGAATGGAACTTTATATTTTATATTTGGTAGTAAGGTACATCAGTCTCCCTAGTTGTGCAATCAATCATGCCCAAAGCCAAGAATCTGTAAGTCAGTGGGTGTATTTTTGTGTTACTTGTGTTTTTTTATGTTTATTCTAACCCGGACTTCTTAACATTTTTCAAAACAATTTACCTTACTCATTTTAAATCGAGCTAATCACAACAACAGCAGTTGTCCTTTTCTGCTTTTAAATGTTTCTGTTTCAGGAAGTAAAATTTAAACTAAGAGACGTGTTCTTATTCCCTTTTGTAAACTCCCCCTTCCTTTACGGGGATATAAATATTTGAGATGTGGCATGATTGTCCATGAGGCAGCTTCCACCGAAAGACAGTAGAATTTAAACTTCTACAGGTCCCATTACGGCCTTCTACAATAAATCAGAGTCCATACTATAACGGATGCTGTAAAAGGCCCCGAAAACAAACTGTGAAACTACATGTATACATAAAACAAGACAATCGACCTAATCTTATGCAACAATGGTGAACATATAACAAAAAATTACTAATTGAACAACGACAACCACTGGGGAAGTCCCTTTTCCTCTTTCATACGGTGTAAATATTTTAAATTTGTTCATTTGCCTTGGTAAGCAGTAATGTTTTAAATTTAAATGAACGTTATCTTTGAATTACAAGCAAATTATCAAGTCAAGGATTTCGTTAACATAATAAGTTAAAACTTTTACAAAATTTTATTCTTAATGTAAAGATATAATTTTTAAAGTTTGGTTGCACCTGCATAAAATATGGTAGAATGCAGTATATCACACCCAAACTTTTATGAAAATATGGTAAATAAAGCTCGTAAATGTAAGGATAACCCATGGGGACTTAATAATAAAGGGTATCAATATAACACTATTTTAATATCTGTAAATATTGTCTTTGGTATTAACATTGACTCTATGCTCAGTTATTTACATCAAAACTATTTTCAGTCAATATTTTGTGAAAATTTTGTCCTACATGCTGTCGATACTTTTTTTAATTTTGGCACTTGCACAACAATTCGTTTTCTTTGGCTTTTAATGATATATTTACCCTCAATCCTCAATTGATCGGAAGTGTTTTGATTGATGTTTTAGCTAAAGAGAACCAGGTTTGTGGTCAACTGTGTTAGAATTTTGAATTTACTGTCAGAAACAACGAGTGCTTTTTCAAGGTCGCTACATCTTGTTGTCTTTTGTTTTATTTGTCTGCGTACTATGTATTGATCTTAAAAAATTAAAATCATTTAGAGTTGGTTTTAAAAGTTGGGTTTTAAAGTCGTGTTGTCAAACTACTGTACCGGGTTAGAAGGGTTGTATACTCCCAAACATGTTTAAACCCGCTACATACTTCATGTGCACGTCCCAAGCCAGGAACATGTATTCCAGCGGATGTTGTTGTTTTATGTTTATAGTGTTTCTTGCTTTGTAATTTTCACTTATTTAGTCGTTAATTGTTATTTTAATATTATCACATTTGATTTTTGGGGCCTTTTAGAGCTTGCCTTTGGTTGTGGATATATGTCCATTAATAAAGGCCTGCATGGGAGCATTCTGTAGAAGTTTGGGTTTACACGTTTTGAATTGATGTCTCATTATAGCCAATCATACCATATCTCCTTTTCCTATATTCTTGTTTTACATTGTAAGATTAATTAGAAAATTAGTGTTACATTTGAAAGGCCTCAAATTTTATTGTCGGACCTTTCGCGTATTGCCTTACGGTATGGATCTTTGTCCATGCTGAAGGTCTTAAGGTATATAGCAGATGTTGGGTTGTTTGTTATTTGGACTTTTTGGATGCCTGTCTCATAGATAATCATATTACCACTCTTATTTCTAGATTAGTAAAATCTTGTAATAATAAATCTTTCATTGTTACATATTCGTTGATTATCGTAGTTTCTGCGGTGGGATAATAAATTTGGAGATTGTAGAAATACGATTAACAACGGATTTTTTTTAAATATAAGATATGTTTCACAAATTCAGAAGATTCTTATAAGTTCTTATCGTTTAAAATGTTAAAAACATTGATCTAGGTCGAAAGGTTTAAAAATTTTTACGACCAGAGAAAATGTTATCAATATTTAGAAAATATAAGGTGCTTCACTTAATGTATAAACCGTTCGTACTTTCCGGTAACCTACTCGGGACTTTTATTTTACTATGCTACTTTATTTGCTCTGCCTTATTATGTATGCAATATATTGACGCTTACTGTTTCCTTGGGTTAAGAAGGATATTACTGACTGAGCTGATGGTCCATGTATTGTCGCTCATCCGTCTATTGTATGGTCTATGCATTTAACTCATAGGTAATTTTTACTATAAATATTAATTCGTTGTACCACGAAATGTCTGGTATTCCTATCTAAAAGTTGGTGTTTTATATCTTGATTATTGCAAATAATGTGTCAAAGTTAAGTGGAGTCTTGGTCTAAACAGCTATAAAGACCCTGGGCAATTAAAGGGAATTCGAAGATACCAAAGGGGTAGACAGAAATCGTTACGTCGAAAGACAGACATGACCATGGCAAACAGAATGAAAAGAAAGACAAATATAGAACAAAAAACACTACATTGAAAACTAACGCTGGAGTAACACGAACCTTATAAAATTCATCTGGTTTCTTTTCCATTTATCTCTTGATAATTTTAGTAGAATCTTGATTAATTGGGCATAAAACGTTAGCTTTTATGTAAAGGTTGTTAATAAAGCTTGAACTTTTAAACAAAATCTGTTGTTTAAATAATCTTATCTGTTAGAGTTATCCGTGAGAGTTACTACACATACTTCTCAAATCATGATTTCAAGATCTAATTCATAATTGTATTCTTAAAGAGAACAGAAGAACACACTACAAATACATCGTTGTTGGTAGAACCAAAATAACTTGAACGCAACACAAAATAAAAAAAACACATATATTAAGAGGAGGATATTACAAAGTTGTTAGAATAATTAATTGACATCTTTGTTCAGTTTGGTAGACGAATTTTCTATATATAGCTAGCAGACGATCGGCGATCCAATGGGCACTATTTGTGCTCCTTTCCTCGCCGATCTATTGCGTCGCTGGTTTGAGGCAGACTTTCTACAAAAGCTATCAGAGAAAAAAGGAAGAAAATTAGCCTAAACCTTTGATTTAAGCTTCCGTTATATAGATGATATTCTCTCACTGAGCGATTCGCGATTCGGTGATATCTTCACTTCAACTTTCCGAACACGAAGATTTCAATTTGCTAATGATCAACTTCCAGTTCATTAAGAGAAACATTTAAGCTGACAAGTGGTATGACATACATCTTCCAGCTCACACGTTTTTTTTTCAAGAACGTGCGTCCAATATAGCGATTTTCTAGGCAGAGCTGGGTCGTTAATTCAAACGGAAACTGCTTTGACAGGGATATGTTGCTTCACGGTTGACAATACAAGTTTACCAATGTTGAAT
>JAULBM010032954.1:0-11016 GCA_032357055.1 Geukensia granosissima
TAGGTTCTGTCAATTAAAATCCAAGAAGAAATAACACGAATTTCGTAAAAACTTCTCAAATGGCACTTTTTAGTGTGTAAAAGGAAATTGTGAAAAGAAAAATGGGTCAGTGGGCAAAAAAAAATTAATGCTTAGAAATGGATAAAACCAGAGGAGTTCGAAAATCTAACCAAAATGGCTGAATTTGAGCAGCGAGCATTCTTATTAGTTAAAGTTTGTTAGTTCTTCGGTATTTTTAACACTAATGTCGATTTGATGTCTAAGGTACCACAATCCTCAATTTAAAAATGTGAAACTATTTCAATTTTAATGGCGAAAACGTTATATGAAAAACATCTAGTGAGCTTCAAATAATGTTTCAAAAATAAATCTGAACTTCCATTTTAAAAAGTACTAACTTTTCTCTGTTTTACTATTAACCCTTCCGGACCGATCCCAGTTTCTCGGACTTGTATATGGTTTTGTGTTTGTTTTAGTTTATATGCGTAAGTTTCATGTTTCTTCTTGTTTTGTTCTAGAAATTGCTGTGTCTGTCGACTTTTTCCTTTTTAAATAGATACGTGGCATGTACAAATTAATCAACACGATTTTAAATGTTAAGAAAAATTTGAAAATAGATAATATCAATATAACACTTGTGTTTACCAAATCATGGTTTGACCCAAAATAATATTTTAGACTTACCCTGTTTGCCGTGCAACTATACCTTTGCTGAGATTTCAAAAAAACTGCTATGAGTTTAAGATTCACTGTGTTGATATTTGGAGAAAAAAGATTTATCTCTTGTTAATTTCAATGGACATTTTCAATTGGGAAAAACAAAAAATTTTCTCATAATTATAGGAATTTAACATTTTGTATGGGGTCTTTAATATACATATAGTGAGCATTTCAGGTCATATGATGTGGATTGGAGCTAATGACCTCGTCAGTGAAGGCAATTGGAGATGGGTTTCCGACCGGTCAAATTTGGTATAAACAGATTGGAATTCATCAAACCCTAGCAATAGTGGCGGCAATGAACATTGCGCGCATTTTATTGAAGGACAATGGAATGACCAAATATGCTCCTATCATCAAGGTTTTATTTGTGAAAGACCATAGTATCAAAATACATCTATCTATATTTGTTATGTGTACAAACATGAAAAATAAAGCATAAGATACATGTGTTAGACATATATTTTAATGATTGTGTACCTGTATTTTCATCACAAATGAAAAAAATTCTATAAATTTAAAGAAATACTATGGAATCAGGATGTATCTTTGCTGATAAAAAATTATTTCTACCCAGTATGTCTTTTTTACATACTTAATATTGAGCGGTCAAATCAGCTATATTTAGGCTTGCATAGCGTTCTGTAGTCATTTCATGTACTTTAGCTGGCTTGGCTTAGTCGTTCATAACATGGGTAATATTTGGGTTATTTTCAATTTATAGCATGGTCTGTAGTCATGCTAAGTCATAGTTACTCAGTCAGTAAAATATTCTATACATTCCTGGGTCACAACAGAGAAGATTAAGTATATATTTCTAATGTTCTATTAATGTAGTCTTCAATTCAGTTAACAGGCAGCGTCGCTCATATCTGACGATTTCATATAACGTGTATCCTTACTAGAAACATTTGTAAATTCGCATTGTGTTTAAACATGTTATATGATATTTAAGCTTACGGTTTATTTCTAACAAAAAGAACAATCGTAAGGTCAAAGGTCAAAAGGTCTTTATTGACTGCTTAATGTCCATCGGCAAATATTTCTTACATATTCAGGACGAAAACAAGCTCAACATATATTAGATTTATCGAAATAAGGAGTGGGATGGGACAAACAGGACAAAGATTTTTCACAGCCAATGGGAAAATGGAGTGATGGATAGGGACAAAGAAGTAAGACTTTTATTGCCGGCGTTAGACTTCTCTTTTTTTTTACAAAAAAACTATTAAAGGAGTCCTCATATGTTGGTCCATGGCCAGGCTTACCGTAAATTTGCTTTAACTTTAAATAGCATTTTGTCTTGGTTTATGGACGGTAAATGTATTTTATCACTAGGAATGAATTACTTTTTTCACAAAGAGCGATGAGTTTCAAACATTCACAATTATGTTTGATTTATCATTGTTTTATTCCTACAGAGAGAAGAATGCATTTATCGTAAAACGTAAGTGCGAGGTCAAGCATTTATAATACAAGACTCGAAACGAACAAACGCTACAACGGTAAACATGAACAAAAACTCAAAGAATGCTCTTGACTGATTTCCTTACAGGAGCTCTGGAAGTTTTACCTACCACACTAGGTATCCATAGTGACGTCCACACGTCAACATCAATGTCATGTGGTATTTATGTGGGCTTTTTAATGTTATTTCGTCATAAAATCGTCTTTCTTTGGGATAGAACATATAATAGAAAGATAGAACTATATTTTTGCTAAACAATAAATAGATGATTATTCTGTGTAATTCTGTGTTCAGATAAAACTACATATGGTTTGATAATAAATTTAGGAAAGGGTAAGAGTATGCCCTGGAATTAAGTAGTCCTGTCTTACTGATTTGTATTATTTAAAAAAGAAATGTTTAAAGAAGTGTATGCATTGCCCAAATCTGTTTGCTGCAATTTTGTACAGTTAAATGGTCTATATGATCGCTTATTTATTAGGTATATACTTGGAATGCGCAAAATCTGGAGATCTTATCTGATCTTAAACGTTGTGGTAAAAAGAACAAAAACTCTACTCACATAGGACAGATACGTTAGAAAACTTATTGCTTAAACTGAAACATAAGTTTGCGGTTTTTTAAGAAAATATATCCATGTAACATGGTTAAAAAGAAGTTGCAGAAAGCAAAACCATCTACAGTTCTGGCTTATGTGGTTCATGCATGAAAGTGAAATAGAAAAAGGAGAATATGGTGTAAATATTCATGACACAGAAATATCATATGTACAAAAAATTCCAAGCAAAGGAACAGCAATTTGATTGCTGTTCTTCATCTCAAAGTCACGGTGAGGCCTTCAACACGGAGTTAAAACTCGCACCTTACTGTAAGTTCAAGACGTCTATAGCACCGGTTTGAGCGGAATTCATCCATTTTAGAATGGTCTAGTCACATCACATCGCTTTTGAATGGTCTAGTCACATCACTGTCTCAGTAGTGACTGAATCAATTTTCAAATATAGTTTCAATAGTTAACTTATATGTCCTTACTGCGATGGATTAGATGTTGTTGTTGTTGTTGATTAGTTTTTTACGCCTCGTCGGCAGTATTTCAGCCATATCGTGGATTAGAAACAAATCTGCAAAACCTTAATGGCATTTTTATTTTTTAATTAAGTAGTCATCACTTTTATCCAACAGCTTACAAATTTCAATAAAATTAACATATTTTAGATTATTATCATACAAACCAAAAAAATATTTATTTTACAATAAAGTATATCTTAATCTACAGATACATGCAATAATCAAGGAATTTGATCTCGTGCATAAGATCACTATCAATAGTGTAATTATTATACACATTCTATAACAAGGACGGAATATGACAAGAGCAATAAGGTATCTAAATAATCATTTTATTGAAAGGGAAACTCAATGATTTTACATATAAATCACTTAAGTGGAGGACACAAATTTTAAAACTGCACTACGTTATATTGAGTTCAACAAAAGCCTTAACAGTTTAAAATAACAAACAGTTGAGTGTTGAGTTCGTTAAACAATTTAACAGCTGTCATCCATGTCTTCAACAGTCCATTTTTCTTTGATTCCATAACACATGCAGATTGCTCCCAGAATTGCCAATCCGGCCGCGGCAATGACAAAGCCAAAGGCAAAGTGGAGGTTGTCTGTGATAGAGGCAGAAGACCTGGCACCATACACAATTACACCAATCAGAATAAAGGTTGCTGAAACAGAGCGAAATGAACATCAATAAATTTCCGAATGTTTTTATACTTTTTTCATTATCAAACGCATTTCTCTATAAACAAGGTAAACCATTTCAGTGATTTTGATTTGTTTGAAGCGAATTACAAAGCCTTGATAGCTGTTGTTCCTTACAAAAGAATTCGAAGATGCCAAAAGGGCAGACAGAAATCGTTAAATAAAAAAAGGACAGACAAGACCGTGGCCAAAAAAATATTGACTGACTGAATGGTGCTTAACGTCAGCGGCAAATATTTCTTGTATATTCAGGACAAGAGCATATTAATGATTGTTGATGATGAATAAACGCTGCTTTGTACTAGACCGACACGCTGAGCCAGGATTTTTAACGTGATAGCTCAAGAAAGATTTTACCCGGCCGGGGATCGAATCCCAAGACCTTCCGCAATCGAGGCGATCATGCTAACCATTACACGATCGAGGCGGTCCAACAAAAAAGAAACGAAAGATAAACATAGTACGCACAACACTTTTTAAGTATTATTGTGTCTTGTGTATTAAGTCAGTTATTGTTGAAAGATGCATGAAAAACAGAAGTGTTTTGGCTGTTACAGGGTAAAATCCAGCTGTTTACATAATACAAATATTGCCATGGATTTGCTATCTATGCAGGGTATTGTGTTAACTGAATATTTGAACATCAGCGTAATTTTCTCCAACGACTGATGAATTCAGAACAAAAATTATGTTGTGATCCGTTTTAATTATTGTTAAAACTTGATAGAATGAGTCAACATTGATAAATATGAAGTAAAAACACTTGGTCGATGACGCTGCTGGTGCGTCGTATGTTCCCGAGAGTATTCACAAACATGTCTGTTAACATGTGCTTCCCATTTCGATTTATTTGGATTCGAGTGCTTCTTGCTATGTTTTGATCTTGGACTTCCTATGTTTCAGTTCTAATGCTACTAATGAGGGGTTTCTTCTTGAAATGAACATATAGCATACAAAATTTTCTATTTATTCAATATTGGTAATTTTGCATTTTGATATCAGAAATTGTATTACAAAGTCTAGGTAATTTGGCTTACAGATTAGAATCTAATCAGAATATGACCCAAATTAAATTTCCTACAGTAGATTAATGCTCATATAAGAATCTCTCCAAACCTATGACATTGGTTAATTAATCCATTTAGCGTTTTTAAAGGTCATAACAAATATACACAACAGTTTTTTTTCTTTTCATTCTAATCATAAGTACATTACAAAAGAGTTTTTGTTTCTATCCGCCGTTTGAATTTAACATTGACTTTGTTACTATTATATAAATCATTTAAAACCTTCAATTGTCATTAAATATGACAACTGGTGCGGAGCATTTCAATAAAAATTTTACTTGGAAAGAGATGCATTTTGATAAAATCCAATTATTGCCCAAAGTATATCTACTCCTTAACTTATTTCATTTTTTTAATAACGTTTGTTTGAGCAGCCAAACCTAGGACAGCGTAAACATTCAAGCTGGCCTGACCTGATGGTATTGGGTCATCTAAACAATTTAAATTTCATCAATCAAGATATCTTGCGTGCATATTCACTCGTTGGGAATGATCTCATGAGTAAATTGTTCATTTTAATGGCAGTTTATAATGATAAATTTATTAATATTTTCAATCTCTGAGGTACATTTGCTTTAGTTAAACAGAATGTTCTTCCACTTCCGGAACGCTCTCTCACTCGTTTCCATGGGGTTAATGTTGCACTTTGTTTAGTACTCACAATTGTGTTTTGCGTGCTTATTAGTAATTTTCATACCTGCAGAAAGTAACAAAATCATGGCTGACAGTTTCACACCGAAATTGTTTTGACAGCATATTAAGACCACTAAAATGAGGATGACAGCCGCAACTAGCAGGAGCAAACCAATTATCTCTGTTGCCTGGACGGTTTTAAACCATGCTGTAAAATTAATTATGAAAAAGAATCTTTAAAAAAATTATTATCTAGGAAATTTTTTAAACAGTTTTCTTTCATTTTTAAGATTGTTGTTGAAAATTTATAAAATATTGTTTGTTCAGATGAAAAATTGTTCAAAAACCTAAACTGACGTATGGAAGTGATCATCATTTTCTGAAACAATTTTACATCTATAATGAAAACATGAAACAACATTTCGAAGAGGCAATGCAGAAAAACAATTACAATTATGAATTTGTGAACGCATAAATTTGCTATTCTTTATAAATTTCTGCTCACCCTCCAGGTTATTGTCCAAGTCGGTACACGATGTTACCCCGCCAGTTTTGGTGCATGCTTTCCACAAGCCACCAAAGCTTTGGGTGCCTCCAGATTCCTCGTAATACCAATATGGAACAGCAAAACCGATAATATCAAAAACTACGGCAACAAATATCAAGATTACACAAATGGCAACTCTGCCTGTGTGTGTACAACAGCATTTCCACCAAGACATCCTGAGATACAATCTGTTTTAAATTATCTCAAGTCTGCCGTCCTGTGTGTTGATCCTTTCGCAGAGGTTGCATGCGAGATGATGGAGCTGTGGTTGTTTCTACACTTTTATATAAAGTTTTACGCTGACAAATAAACTTTAAAATATTTTGCCTGTCACAAATTACCATGTCTATGTATAATAAATAAGGCAGACCTTTTTACTATCTCACCAACATTCAGGGATTGACTGTCAAGAGCCCGTTATTATTGATTTTACTTATGTAGCTTTCAATTATTTATATAAATGGTCATTTAGTGCCTATTTTATTTTTCAGAAAATCAAAAATATTTTTATATTATATTGATTTAATTTTACAAAAACGTGTATCTCCTTTCATCAAAGTCAATTTTGCCTTAAAGAGGACGTCTACTTGAATATTTTCATTCGTTTTTTTTTAATGAAATTTTTTATGTGAATCAAATGAATTTGTTTTGCTCGTTCCCTTTTCAAGTTATATAAATGGCTGTGTTGATAGCTTTCAGAATCTTGAAATTTCAATCTTTCTCATCCTTCGTGACCTCCCTGCTGTGGTACATTACTTTGAATACCTTAAATGTATGTTATTTCAGATTTTCAAGAGGGGTTAAGATGTGATATTTATCACGTAAAACTATAACAATAAAGTACTCAATTTATCAAGAATTATTTTGTTAGGCCAGAATTTTCATTGCGTCAATCATATACACTTGGTCATATTTGTCATAAATATGGAATAAAGACATTTTCCGAGTCAAAAATTTAACCTTGGGATTGAAATTTCAAGATTCTGAAAGCTATCAACACAGCCATTTATATAACTTGAAAAGGGAACGAGCAAAACATATTCATTTGATTCACATCAAAAATTGCATTAGAAAAAAAAACGAATGAAAATATTCAAGTAGACGTCTTTTTTAAGGCAAAATTGACTTTGATGCTCCAGAATGCCAAAAATGTTTACGCAAATCTCATTATATTACTTCAAGCTACAAAAGTGTCCGATTTAAGATTTTTGTCCGACGTCTAATTTTACGAGTTGTGAAACCCGCATTGTTGTGGATTTTTCCAGAATAAATCTTTTAAAATGTTTTATTTCATTCATTTTTTTATGTAACTATCCTCTAATATCATCCTGCAAGCAATATCGGCCTTTTTTTATAAGAATTTCGCTTGACATACCTATTTCTTATGTAAGGTTGAAATTAAAAATATTCCACATTTATGAGCAAGAGTATATGTCTGAATAATTATAGAACTCTGTGTATATCAAAAATTTATTCAGAATGCACTAAAAAGCAAGAACATTTATTATTGTCGATCATTATAGCATAATCACGGATTCGTTATATGCACCGTCTAATAAACGGCATTTGTACGAATGTGCCTTGATCCCAATCTAATAAATTAGTGTTTGTATATAAAGCATTGAAGAGGTAGGGATTTTTTTTATTTGGCTTGATAAAAAAGAAATAGGAAGAGAAAAGCCTTTATCAATATTTTCAGAAACAGACCCTAAAATGATTTTTCTTGCAGTGCAGGATAATTGATCAATGTTTTTTGAAAGCATGTATTTGTATGTATATTTAAGTGAGTCACTTAAAATCTGCAAATGCAGCATTATAATATCCGTAAAAATGCTTATATTACCTGGCACTTTATTTGTCAAATAATAAAATATAGTCACATTCAGAAATATTAAAAGACCTGTTTTAAAAGTGTATGAATTTGGTTACAGACATGTAAGAAGAAATTATAGATGTGTGAACGTTATTAGTGTTAATAATGGTACTGACAATAAGAAGTGCTCCTTATTTTCTAAATTGGACCTTTGCTTTAAAAGAGATGACTGAATTGACAATATATAATAAGATAATAATAGATATGTGTGCTTAATACTTTTCCGAATATATTGACCAGTTTTTCATTACAATTCAACCTTGACTTAATGTAAAGATAGTGTGAGGTTAGTTCATCGAGGGCATCACTCCAGATATTTTATGGTCGTCCTCCCAATCTGGTCTGCTGGTATGAGTACAGATGAAAACTGACCTTTTCCTGTTGACTTATAGCGAGTATCGTTCAGGGGGCAAGGAATTGCTTACCTTTCCAGAACACATGAGTTCACCCCCAGTTTTTGGTGGGGTGCACATTGTTCATTAGTGAATGTTATTTTTTTTTTACTTTTTATATGTACATGTTTCATCTTCCGTTTTCTTTCGTCCTCAAGATTGCCTTGTCTTTCGTCTGGTCCTTTGGTTTTCTTTCGCTTCTTCTTTCTCTTTCTTTTGTAAAGCACATTCTGACTACATTTGAAAGAAATGAATCTATTTTATATTTTAAGGAACGAAATACATTTTTTCAAATTCTTCGTGTGCTTTTTCCATTGTTTACTGATATTGTAAACTAATTTGACGGAATATTGTTGCTTATGAATATCCTCACATTTTATTTGATGCATAAGCGTGCTTCACAGTGTGGTTGTTTGTCCAATAATGTTTCAATGTACATGTAGCGTGAAGATGTCTGTACACATTTATACTTTATTGGATTGTTGTCGCATGGACAATCGTACTATATTTCTTATTCAGTTACTGTATATCTTAGGAAATGCCAGGAGGGATTGTTGTGTAGTTCCAAATGTTAATAAAGATGTGTCTTTCGAGAAGCCTTTCTCTTTTTCATTTTTATGATCCTTAGACATGCACAAAACATTTGATTGTGGAAAACTTAAAGATTGATTAAATATTTATTTTCTGATCCATCATAAATTGTCAAAATATTTAACCAATGACAAGAAGTCAAAATACTTGAACATATTAAAAGGGTAGAGTAATTTAGTGACACTTACAAATTTTCCCAAAGATATAAAATAAATAGGAGTTGGACAAAACTTATATAAACCAGATTTTATTGTTTGTTTGATTGGTTTTTAACGACATTTTCAACAATACTTCAGTCATATCGCGTCGGTCAGTTTTACTGGTAGTAGAAGTCGGGAACCCAGGCCCCCAGTTTTTATTTTTTGTTTGAATTCATGTTGCATATTATCAATAACAAAAGCAACAAAACGACTCGACTTGGAATGATATTTCAGTGAGCTGCTTTTGCAGTAAATCAGGGCATCTTACAATTTGTTCATTTATATCAAGTTGTAAGTATTTGACCTGTGATTGTTTTGTTTCTACCCAATCTTTTCACATTTGGTTCAGATGAGTAAAAATTCTTTATAACAACCCACTCATGGGCAATATTAACTTAAGCTGAAATCTCTCAGGTCATCTTGACATATCTTTACCGAATGCAAAGTAACAAGTTTTCATTTAACCTAATTGTCTTGTTTTCTCCTACAGTTTACAAATTCCTAGAACACGCAAAGAAGTAAAAAACAAATTGGCTAAAAAGTCAAAACGTCTTATGAGTCTTTAGGTATTTGTATATCAATGATCCATATGATTTTAAAATCACCGGAAAGTCTATGATGAGATATTCTGACATCGGCAAAGACCGGGGTACTTAAATTCCGAATTAAAACATCTTTTACAATATTCTTCCTTCAAATAGAAATTTAATATTGGCTACAGTTAATAAATAAATTTATCGTACGTTTCAAAAATCATAAAATGACTGCCTGGGTAACATACAATTGTTTGCTTTTGATCGATACTTGGAGATTAAATAAGAATTTTACTTTACCAGCCATTGGAATGATAAATTGAAAGAATTTAAAATTAAAAAATCACATCTAAAGAATTGGATTAAAAATGCCAAATAATTAATATGATGTTTCTCTAGTTCATCTTATTCTACTTAATATTGATGAAAACGTTGGTCGGCAGATGAACCAAACTCCACATGCCGTTGATCACAACTTTATTTCTGTCTGCTATATGAATGTCTAAATTGCGAACCAGTTTAAAATTGTAAAACAGTCAAAGAAACATATTTTCTTGTTAAAATCCTACTTAAATTATATATAATATAAATTATTAAAAAGGAGTGTAGTTTTAGAAAGTGAAAAACTACTATCCCGAATACTATTCGGTTTTTATTAGTATATTAGAAAGTGCTGATTCACATTCGTATTCAACCGTATTTCGGCAATGCAAAATTGTCGCCAAGAACTAATTATGACTAAAATAGTGTTGTATTGGTAACCCTTCTTTTCGATGCATTGTCCAGTGGAGTGTTCTATTTGAGTCAAAAAGCAGAAACGTTATATTAATTGTAAAAAGTTTCGAAACATACGTATTTTAAAATCATCTATGTATATTCTTAGATTTTATTGGGGTTTCATACGATGTAATTTTAATGGTGTAAGGTTTTTGACATATTCATGATAGGAAGAAGTGAACATCAAAACAATTCAGATTAAAAATGCCCTTTTTGTATGAGAAGAAACATTTTTGAAAGGTCACTGTGAAAGATCGGAAAACTGTAAATGATAATTTTGTAAAAAGTTCTCATTAGAGATAAACGAACGAGTAAGTCCTCCAAAATGATAGTTTCACATTTTCGCCATAAAATTGTTGTAAACCTGATGCGCTACAACACCAGCCTTTATGTCGTATGTTAATCAAAATTAAAATAAAAAGATATTGTGTTAAATGGAAGAGCG
>JAULBM010032965.1:0-11015 GCA_032357055.1 Geukensia granosissima
TGGTCCTGACTTGGTACAGGCATTTCAAAAGAAATGGTGGGTTAAATCTAGGTTTTACGGCGCGCCAAACCTCCCAATTTAATGCAATGTCCATAATAAACATTGATTTTAATCAGTATATCTAAACTTGGTTATAATTTTAAAAATATAAATTTAAGTACTTGTACTGAAATGAGTTTCTAAATTTTCACTTACTTATGAAAATTTCAAAAAGGAACTTGAAAATTCATTGTATGTGAAAATTGCAAGGACAAAAGATCCGAAAATCATAGTAACTATATATTTGAATATGCATTTACCATCATAAGCATTTTTACACAGCGAGTTCTTACAAGATGTTATGTATTTTGATGTTTAAATTTCTGAATGCATGTAGTATTGTAAAATATGAATAACGATTTACTAAATGCTAACAGGAATTGATTTACACGCATTCAAAGTGATATTTTTCGCCAGATCTTTCATTTGTACATCAGGACTAAACAAATAAAGACTGTATAAAATTCATACTGTTGATAAAAAGTAACATCCATTTTCAATTTGACTTCAGCATCCTATGATCCATTCAGAAACTGTTGCTAAAACATAAGAAATTCTATTCAATCGAGCGTTCGTTATTTTATTCTTCAATTTTAAAAACATTTGCCAACTTTAGTAATTGACGCTAAAAAACAGATGTAAATTGTCTTGATTCTTTAATGATAAAATATGATACTATTATAATTTCTATTATGTCCGATAGATGTTTCTAGTGTACACCAAAAATAATGCATTTATTGTATTATAACTAAACAATATTTCAAGGTCTTGTTAATTGCTGGGTTAAATAAAAGGTGATTCACTTCTCTGTCCCATAATACATCATGGTTCCACTCAGTTTGCACCCCGTTGCACAATCTTGGGTACACAAATAAATACACGTGCGTCTTCGATTTACCATATCGACAATTACTGAAATATGATCTCAGTTTTGACGCAAACAATACCGGCGTCAATAGAATCAGGATGTGGATCTAAAACCAAACATATCTACCTTAACATAGTCAAACAATTAAAAAAAGCCATTTCTTATTACCTTATACAATGATTAGGAGTGGTAATAAACGTACTATTACGCATCAAAAACCATTCATTAGTTCTAACATGATGGCTCCGATCTCTCCAATAGAGGTTCTTTTGTTCTACATATAGTTTAATAACCCATAGAAAGAAATAAAAAAAGCATGAATTAATAAAATGATACTTTTTTAGCCTTTATAATAGATCTTAACTGATATTCTTTTCCATTTTTAGATTTTGTCGCAGATGGGAAAACAATAACTAGAGCTTATTTTACCAATAAAATAAGATAAAATTTATTTTCTTCGACGAGAAATAAATAACGTAAACAAAAGCAATTGTTTGTCGAATAAACAGGACATGAATACGTATAAAATGCATTTCATATTAAATCCTTTTTGATAACATACAAGTACTAAAACTGCCTTTCCCGTGTGGTTACGGATTCGTTGTTAATGGACCCAGCAAAAACTTCTTCCGAAAAATAAACAAATATTGTTAATCCTATGACTCTCGGTCTTATCACCCCATTTTTTTCATCTTCGCTCCGCGTTGTGACAGTTCACTCCTAATGTACCGAACTGCAAAAAGTGCATTGTTCATTTTTATATTAAAAACATACAGGAAATATAATAGAAAATTAAATGCATTTCAAAATACACCTAATCTCAACAGGAGACAAAAGAAAACAAATGAACTTTTATCAAGTGTAAAATGTAACTTCTGTGTTTTTGTTGATAAATATTTGCTTCCCAGAAACACAAAGCCAGACGGGTGTTCAATATTGTCATTTATTTCTAAAAATGAAATAAACTTAAGTATTAAGATCCAGGTATTAATTGTTTATTGCCCTCTGTTTGGTAACCCATAAGATGCGGTTTTGTATACAACTCAGCTGGACATACTATAGGAAAAATTCAAAATAATATTGAAAGATAACCATCCATGCTTCATTCCACCAAAAGTTTAGTTGAAATTATCTGTGAAGTTTCAGAATGTGAAAATTTACGGACGCACACAATCTTGCACTTCGGACAGCATGGACATACCAATAAATCCAGTGTTTGAACTATGTGCGACCGAAAGGGTAAGTGCGTCTTGTCCCTTTACAGAGAACCTTTCGCGCAGACGGGTTAAAGAAAAAAAAATCGTTCGGCTTTTCATCCAGGATGAAGAGCCTAATCTTCTATGAAAGCAAGAGATTAGATGATTATTAAATACCACAACGAGAGAGTAACAGGTTAAAAAATCAGTTGCTTCTTCAGGGGTTTGTGGGTACAGATGAGGGATTTGAATATTAGTAGTTTACCAATGTTTAATAAATATGATGATTGATTTGCTATATGTATTAGCATTATGATTCAAACATAGAAAGTCCTAGATCCAGTCATAGTAAAAGAAGTACTCAAATCCAAAACAAACCGAAATAGGAATCCACAATTATTTCTTATTTTAAGCGTCGTCATTGTTCAGTGAAAAATGTCTTATGTACAGTCCAGTGCAGAATACCCACGCGAGAGATCAAAGTGCATAGTCCAAAGAGATAAGACAAATTTGAAACAAATTAAACAAAAAAGAACAAAACCTTGGAATCCACGAACTCCTTTACAAAACAGGAGTGGAATCAGATACTCATGAAGTATAAGCATCTACTGTCTTGCGCGCAACACCCGTCGTGGTTTCCTTAATGCCAAAATCGGTGTCAAATCAGGATGTCAAAATCAGGAGTGTCAATTTGTGTCAAATCCGGAAGGAATTCATGAACTCCTATATAAACAATTAGTGGACTCAGGTATCATGAAAGGTAAGCATTCCCTGTCTTGCGCGCAACACCTGTCGTGGAATCATAAATCTCAAATCCGTTTAAACGTCAATCCGAGAAGAGGTCATCTTATATTTGTATCACCGGTAACATGCAGGTCCATAACTAGTTTAGATACACTGATACCATATGGTTCAACCAATTCGTGATGGCGACCATAGAATTTTAGGAGGACGACTTCAACCTTGAATGGATGTATCCTTGTTGTAGTAATTTATGCGACAACAGCATTGTTCTCTACAGAAAATCCTGATAATTGGAGCTGGCACGAGAGTATCGAATCAACTATAAAATATAAACCCCATAGGCAGGGGAAGCAGGAATATTGCCACATAAATATGGTAAGTTTACAATAGGAAAATTGAAGTCATCCCGTTTGTCGTAAATTTTAGAAACAAGTTGGTAGGTGAAAAGTTAGGTGTGATTGCTTCCTTTGTATTGTGCAAAATGGTTTAATATATTTTACAAAAAAAAGTAGAGAAGCCTGAAAGAGAGTAGCACAATTAGTGCCAATGGAATACTTTTTAAAATCAGAATGTTTGATATCTTCAATATATCTTCATAATCAGCGTTTCTTCGTAAAAAAGTCTCATTTCTAACTATCACAATGAGTATTTTTATCTTCGTTATTTATTTGTCCTAGTTCGAACATTGGCTTTTAGTGGGTCATGTTGTCCCATCTGCGGCTTTTGTAGGAGTTATTTAGTTTAATTCTTGACTTTTATGGGAGTCATGTGCTTTAATCCATTGTTTTTGTGGGAGTCACGTGGTTTAATTTTTGCCTTTTGTGAGAATCGTGTAATATCCTTAACCTCGCTGGAGTCGTGTGGTTAAAATGTTATCTTTTGTATTAGTCATTTGGTACACTTCTTTGCTTTTGTATGAGTTTTGTGGTCCAATCTTTGGACTTTAAGCGAGTCATGTGGTTCAATCCGCATCGCTAATACACATGTGAGAGATCAAAAGTGCAAAGTCCAAAGACACAAGACTAATTTGAAACAAACTAAAAGATAACACGAAAACAAAGATATGTCGCCTTTTTTGCAGTAATGTGGTTCAATTTTTGGCTTTTGTGGAAGACATGAAGTTCATACCTTGGATTTTGTGGAAGACTCGAGTTCATACCTTGGCTTTTGTAGAAGACATGTGGTTCAAATCTTGGCTTTTGTGGAAAACATGTGGTTCAAATCCTGGCTTTTGTGGGAGACATGTAGTTCATTCCTTCTCTTTTTTGGAAGACATGTAGTTCATACCTTGGCTTTTGTGGAAGACATGTGGTTCAAACATTGGCTTTTTGTGACAGGCATGCGATTAAATCATAGACTTTTGTGGGAGATACATGGTTTTATCTATGTTTTTGTGAGTTCGTATGGTTCAATATTTAGCATTTGTGGAAATTGATATGGTTTATTCTGCATTTTCGTGTTGATTTTTGTGCCAGTTTAGTATTTGTGGAGATTCTTGTAGTGCAATAATAGGTTTCTGCTGACTTTTGTGGGATTCTAGTGGTTTCATCCTTGGACTTGCGCGAGAAATGTGTTCCCTTTTGTGGAGGCCATGTGTGTAGATTAATCCTTGACTTTCATAGGAGTTCAATCCTTGGGTTTTATGAAAAACATATAGTTCAAACCTTGTGGGTGGCATGTGGTTAAATCCTTGACTTTTGTTGGAAACATATGGTTGAATCTATGGTTTTTGTGGAAATTTATATGATTTATATGGTGTTGATTCTTTGGTCCATTTAGATTAGTGGTGAGTTGTGTGGTGCAATAATGGGTTCTGTTGTAGGTTGTAGTTCCTTTGGTCCAGGAGTATTAAGTTTTTGTGGTATTTCGAATGGTTCCTCCTTTGAATTTTAGAAATGTTGTTTGTTCTTTTTTGAGAGAGAAACAATTATTCAAATATGTTTTTTTGTTCTTGCTTGTTCAGTTTTGACATTTGATTGCTTTTTTTATTGTCGTCTAGTTATTTAAGTTTTTGCCTCCTTTGTACCGAAAGGTATAGCTGAATGTATTCCAAATCCGGAAAATGTTTTCTTATATAAATCTAGAATCTCTCCCACAGGACTTTACATATGTTAAACTTTTATTAGCATTCAAAAGTGGAATATTTGCTGTTTATATTTGTTATCTATCTGCTAATGTTAAAAAACATTGATTAGTCGTGCAAATAAACAAAAGGTACATCGATTGCTAGTTTTTTAACTCTTAGATTCCAACAAAAAACAAACCATTATTTTCTTCAATATAAAAATGTACATACAATCAAATCGAATATTGGAGAATCATGAACATTTCATATTCTTGTTAAATGAGAAATAACGTCCCGTGGGTATTACGGCGTGTTTTAATTTGTAATTACAGGAAGAAAAATTCATTTGCGGTGCATATCAAAAAACGAGAAATGTTTTTGATCAGAGTCAAGGTTTTGAAACATAAAAAGTATAAACGGATTACACGGCTTTGTACTGTGTTGACCTAAACGTTTCCTCCTCCACAAAACAAAAATCACGACACTGTGTCAATATTCATACAAGTAAAAGTTAATGGCAACATTACCTACTTCATCCTCAGTAAAGACGGACACTGTGCATAGTTAAGTTAATTGGCCAAACGGATTAAAGCACGTATAGCTGATCTGAGAAATAAATACATGAAGGTCAAAGTTTCATGAAAAAAATACGAAAAAAAACCTTTTTCAATAACTTATAGTTGTCAAAGAAAATATCTTCGATGAAGAGTCCATTGCAAGCACGTTAAGGATGTTCGCTGCTCAAGTCCAGCCATTTTGGTCAGATTTTCGAACTCCTCTGATTTTATACATTTCATAGCAATAATATTTTTTGCCCACTGACCCCCCATATTCTTTTCACAATTTCATTAAACACACTTAAAAGTGTCATTTTAGAAGTTAAAGATTTTTATGCAATTCGGGTTATTTCTTTTAGGGTTTTGATTGACAGAACCTACTAAAACAAAATCTATGGAAAATCAAGAAAACACCATTTCCCGCTTAATATTCAAATGCTTTTATCTCAAAAACAAGCACACTGACCCATGATTTTTTTTCAGCTTATTTTGTTGCAACATGAACATTCTTAAAAGCCATCACAGTTATTTAAAAACCTTGATATTTCCAAACAGAGTAGCGAAAATTCTTAAGTTTCTTTGCTGCTTAAGTTCAGCCATTTCTGTCAGATTTTCGAACTCCTCTTTATCCTTTTCAAAGCATTTATTTAATTTTTTCATAATATCATCAAACACCTTGTAAATTTCCATTTTTAGACAGTTTCATGTTTACTTGTAAAAAATATTGGAAAATCAAGAGAAAATCTTTTTCCCGTCGAGTTTTATTCTTATATCTGAAAAAAACGAGCACACTGACCTTTTTTCTTTTGAAAACCTATTTATTTTATATCCTTTACAGAAAAACTGTTTAACTCATAAAAATATATTAAAACAGTTGATTCTGTTTTGGAAAATGCTTGTCTCTCTGACATTTGACATTAACACCACATCTTTCCTTTTTCTTATTCAAATGTTACTAAGTGGGTTGATTAGTAAATACATGGGTGTCACCATTACATGCCAATTATTTGATTATGCAATGAAGAAATCAGAAATCCAAAATACCTGTACTGTTTCTTTACTGTTATGAATCTAATGTTATGACCTAACTTCATAAGGATCCTTCTATTTTTGAATAGACAAATTTAACAATACATACTGCTACCTTGGTGATATCTTTTAACGTTAACATTCAAGTTTCTACAAAAACACTACCGAGATTTTTCTGATGGAATAAACCTTGAATTACAATAATAATAATAGCCTCAAATGTCCATTTCTAGACTTCGATGTGTATATTTCTCAAGGTAAAATTTTCACCAAAATTAACGACAAGAGTGCGATTTCATTTCCAAGTATTAATTTTCCTATCCTTGACGGGGACATTCCATTGGGTCCTTCATACGGTGTTAATTTCTCAGCTTGTCCGTGTTTGTAGCAAAGTTTCAGATTCGCATTTTCTGTAAAACTGACAAATAATTAAGTCTTGAATCTCGTTACCACAAATAGATCAAAACATTTACTAAATTCTTTCATAAATATAAAGATATTGTATCAAAATTTTGATGTACTTGCAATCATCTTATGAAACAAGGGATATCATATCCTCCTTTTTACGTAACGTAGTAAATAAAGCTAGGAAAATATAACTAAATCAACATGTTCTTTAAATTTATCTAAATGAACTTCTCCGTAAAGGATATTAGGAAATATTTAAATATGGTTTTTATTGGTACTAATGTTGACTTTCTTGTTAATAACTTACACTTTATATTTGTTATATATATATTTTTAAATTGGCATTTGCACAACCCGTGTTTTCTTTGACGTCTTATGACATTTAAATACTAAATCAAATCGGACGTGTTTTCATTGACACCGTTGTAAAGGAAAACTTTCCTGGTTTCCTGGTCGATTGCTTTTGGGCAGACATCAATTATAGTCCACTGGTTGTCATTGTTTAATAAGTCATTTATTGTTATTTGTTCACCATTTTTTTCAATAGATTTGGTCGTGTTCTATGAATCGTTTCACATTTTGTGACTCCGGTTCACCATTTGAAGGACATAATGGGACCTGTAGAAGTTTAATTTCAACTGTCATTTGGTGGATGGATGTCTCATGTCAAGACAATCATGCCATATCTCCAATTTTTACTTTATAGGATAAAGGGAAAGTCGATGGTTCTTGATGACCAAAATGGCACAATAGTTCACATGTTCACCATAACAAACAATACAAAGGCAAAATCACATACCACTTGTTAAAGATAAAATAACGCAACGTACAGAAACATTTATAAAACAACATAAAACATATAAAGACAAACCCTAATACCATGAAAAATGAGAAACAAAACCAAGAAAAAAGCACAACAGTGTCAATATAAAGTAAACAAATAAACAAAAACATGCAGGGGTTCACTTATTGCCCCCAAAGGATATAGCAAATCAAAAATTAAAAGAAATTCTAGCATTTTGCCAATTGTGACATCGAAAATGCGGTGTTTAAATTGTTTTCTTTTTTTTTTGCGTCAGGCTTGACGCATGATATAAAAGTTTATGAAGATGTTTGATCATCAAAAGCTTGTTGAAATTTGCTTCCTCAAAGGATGTAAAGAATGTAGCTTTTATTGTTGGTTATGTCGGATATATATAATATATATTATATATGATTTGTCATTTGCAAAGTGCGCGTAACTTCATTTTTAAACAAAAGTTCATGTGATATCTAGAAGTACCAAGTGCAAACTACAATTAGTACATCTCGTATGTGTCTAAATATAGCATTAACCCTGGCAGCTTATGACAATATATACACCGATAGCAACAAAGTCAAATTGATTTCTCTAGTATTCCACTCGGCAATAAATTTGGTATGAACAATTAAGGCGCTTTTGTTCTTAATCCAGTTATGCATGCAGTTTCCTGAACAACTAAAATTATGACAGCTCCAAGTGTCTCCGATATTGTATAAACGATTTCCGATTAAAGTCTAGAATCAAACAATGACTTTGTAATAAACTTACCACCATTCAAATATTTGAAAGTTGAAATTGAAAATAATGTCAGTAAACACATAGTTAACAATATTTGATGCCAGATACTAAAGCTTCCTTTTTCAAATTCAATGACAACATCATTTTCCTAACAGTGGTTGAACTTTAACTAATAAATATACTGATCATCAGTAATATGGTAGTTCCAGAAGCATTCAGATGAGAAATTGTAATGAAGGATTTCAGTTAAATATTGTCAACTGTTTAAATAATTTTAGTTTTATAAATTAAGATGAATGTAAAATTAATTCATATTATTGTCGAACCTACCCAGAAAACCATTTTACAACTTTGCTAAAACAACAGAACGGGCTAGCTTGCAGCACTTATTTACTGGTATGGTAATTATTATGACCTGTTAAGCAATATTGATTTTGAATGAGGAACTACTGACATTTAAGTTGGCGCTGCATGCAGTTTACTGTGATATCATTAAATTTTAGTAGACGAAGATCAATAATAAAGTTAATTTACATTCAATATTATGTATAAGATACAAGCTAAAACTCGTTTGGTACCATGCCATTGTGAGTTTGTAAAAAAAATGAAAAGCTGATGGAATAACTATAAATGTAACTAAATTATTGCCAAAGCTAAGCACCATGACGTGCTAAAATCATTAATTTTATGTTTTATACTAAGATGCTTAGGTTATTTTTGTTTAAAACTGCTTTAACTTTTTTAGCTTGACGTCTTTTTGTTGTTGTTGACCTTTTCAATATGCATTTTAGAATCTAGTTCCCGAAATTGACCCTAATGCCTGTTATGTGTTTTAATGTTCGTTATAGAGTTATTTTCATTGTCAGAATACAAACATTTTGAATTAAAATGCCGATGCACATGTGTGGGGACAAAAACAAAAACTAAGTACTTGTTCATTCAATCTAACACAGTATTAATTCTGAATTCCATTTACCCATATTCTCGTGGAAGTTAAAACATATTCTGGCGCTTTTTTATTTTGACGGAAACAGTATTTCATCAGCGCACACAGGGCCTTTACACGCACTATGCGCAGATGTCTAGATTTTGGCATTGCATTATTCGTATTATAATTTCAGTAAAAATAATTTCTAGACAATTGGCTTTTGATCTTATTCACAACTATTATTTATTCACTAATAATTATCGTCGAATATTGTCTTTTGGACAGTTTCACGTCTTATATTAGTGGTTCAATTGACAACTTGCTTTGCAGTGGGATGTTTGTCCAATGCTGAAGATCTGTATATTAATTTTTTGTCAATCTGTGACATGGTGGATATATATCTATAAGACAATCGTTATAATACGAAAATGGGAATGCATCGAAGCACTACGGCAAAATAACTTGAAGATATTATTAGTCACGTCGTTTAAGTTTACTTATTGCTATATCGATGAACACTCATATAGAATTATCGCTCTTCTAAAATATTCCCGAGGAACAGTCCAAAGAAAAGAGACCAATCACATATAAGAATTTGCTTCATACCTAGATTTATTTCTAGCGATTGACTGATAGACCAATTTTTCGGCAACGTTGGAACTTCAGATATTTATGACAATAAAATACTTTCTTTCCGTGCCAATTGTGATTGTGTGTCGCAATTGATCCGCCATTTTCTTGCAGGTTCAAAGTTCAGGATTTTATAAATCAAGTGTTGGTTGTGTCATGTTATATGTGTTAATTACTGCAACGAGGTTACATAAAGCCATTTTTTTTCTAGTTTTGTTTAGCATGGTAATCAATTAGACGCACCTGTCGCAATTGATTTTAAAGCGATTTCTATCAGCAATAGTATACATATATAAACTCTCCTTATGTAACAGACCAGGTATAAAGGAGGAGTCTATTAGACCACAACATGGCTCAATAAGTTTCCGCAATATATCTAAAAAAATTAGCTTTATCAATATAAAGTCTCCCTTAAGATAGTAGCCTATGGAATGAATTTGGATTTATTAAATCCGTGTTCACTATATTCTCATAAAGTCACTTTTGTTTTAAGCGTTTATGGCATCTATGAGATAAAACACATAAAGTTAAAGTACTTTTGTTGTAGATGCGTGACTAAGATAAATTAATTTATTTTGATGACCATTTGGTGTTAAGCTCGGTTATTGTGTCTAGAAATTCGACCACTTTACTCTTTCCTACAGAATCCCTCGAGAGTGCTATGTCTACTATAAATTTTGATTAACGGGGAAATACTAGATATCGCTTCAAGAAGAACAATCGCACATTGTCGTAGCATTAGCTTTATTTCGTGGAAAAAACACTGCAGATTTCGATTATGCTTTAAATGGAAATTTAAAAAAAGAATCAGTTTGGGTTTACCGACGACGCGTTGTTGTATTTGAAAATTTGCCGGCATCAATTTTGATTTGACAGTCGCAAATATTCGTTTAATGGCTCCGCTAACGCGTCGGCAGTAAACTGAATTTGCGGGGGAGTCATCACTCCGGAAGTTTTTCGGTCGCCATCATGTTTTGGTTGACCGGTACGAAATATCCATTTCACAGATGA
>JAULBM010032975.1:0-11015 GCA_032357055.1 Geukensia granosissima
GGCAACCCATTTAGGAATAAGCAGAGATGATAGCTCGAAATTTGGTACATGCACAGTAGTGGAGGATAGAATAGGAACGGCAAGAAAAGCTGGATATGCACTTATGGGGGCTGGCCTTCATGGAATTAATGGGCTTAACCCATTGGTTTCCCTCCATCTCATCCGTATTTACATTACTCCAAGACTACTGTATGGACTAGATGTTATTAGGCTCACATCCAAAGATATCACCACTATAACAAATTACCACAAACGACTTCTTAAACAAATCCAACATCTGCCCGATCGAACATCTGATGCTGGCACATTCTTGCTCCTCGGAGAGCCACCACTAACAGCCGAAATACATAAAAGGATCCTATGTACCTTTGGGAGTATATGTCGAAATTTCGATTCTGTAGAGCATCAGATAGCCTGGAGACAACTGTCTATTAAAACGAAAGGATCTCACAGTTGGTTTATTCTAGTGAAAGACATTTTACAACAGTATGGTCTACCATCTGCTTTCGATATTTTGGAAAAACCACCTGGAAAATTTTCTTGGAAAAACATAGTAAATAGAACAATAAATACTTTCTGGGAAGAAAAGCTGAAACTAGAGGCAAGGTCCAAATCAAGTTTAAAATATTTAAATGTTGAAAATACTTCAGTCGGTAAAACACATAACTTATGGAATTTTGCTGGATTAGAACCAATCTCATAACCAAGGCACATATTAAATGCAGACTTGTTCTTGGAGTATATATATTACAATCTACCAAACATAAGTTTAATCAATATGAAATTAAGCCGACTTGCCCACTGTGCAATGTAGGAGATGAAGATAGACTTCACTTCATTCTTGTTTGTGAAAAACTGGATATGACAAGACAACCCTATATGAAAAAGATCAAAGATATACTAACTGTGATTTCTGAACTTAACAGTACTTATGGAAATATACTAGATAGTCAAGAAAACCTCTTGAAATTGATACTGGACTGTAACACTTTTATATCAATACCTGAAGTTTATCGTAGAAATATAGAGAACATTAGTCGTGGCTTATGCTATGCTTTGCATATTAAACGTAGTAATCTGCTTGCCAGCCTATAGCTGAGTGCAACTGCTCCTTAAGCTTTTAACAGACTATTATGAAATGGCTGCTCTAGTGCATTGTGTGTAAATAGACTTGTTATACCTACTGATTGAGCAACCACCCTCCCCCAGAGGGTAAATTTATTGCAGTCTTTAGATTTTAGATTTTAACTACCCCCTTAATCTATGTGGACACAGTGCTACAGTTCTCCAGATAGTGGAGGAATATACTCAACGACAACAATGTGGCATTTCATAAACAAGAGGCGTCTTTAACGTCTCCCTCTGGACGGATTGTGAATTTATACATCACCCACAATCTTTAATCTTTCCACAAGAAGTTCTTGGTTCAGTAGCAGTTTCTTGTCAGTAGAAACTGGGACTAACATTGCACAGGGATAAGTAACTACTAGTATTCCCCTTATAAATAACGTAATCGAGCTATGTCGTCGCTGTAGTTTTCACCAATAACTTAAGAATAAAACAACAGAATAAAATGAAAAATACCCTATTAAGGAGGAAAGTCTGTAGATTTGAAAAAGGTTACTCGTTTAATATTCAAATCAAAAATAAATTTACAAATTTGATTTAAACAGAAGTACGTATGTTTTTACTGCAACATTTTTTTGTGAATTAGCTTGTTAATCAACCGATAATTAGGTGGCAATTATCGGTGAGTACATACATGGTTATCAATAAAATTGCCGAAGTTTACACTGCATGTTAATTGAATTCGTTAACTTTAAAATATTCTAATAAAATGTATATCAAGTTTTAGACATTTTAATGATCGTTCGCGTGCATGATTATAAATTAAAAAGTATGTTTGGAAAAAGAGACATTTAATCAAAGGAGAAAGTTAGATCCCGTTATGGAAAATTGATTGTTTGAATATATAACAGAAAAGGTGCAATGTTTTCCTTGCTTTTAACGAAAAATGAAATATTCAAATTTTAATAAATAGACTAATTAATGCACTTGCTGAAATTTACTCTTTCCAATATATATAAGTTTTAAATGTGACATATTTAAAGCTTAGTGTCAAACTTGTCCATAGTTCACATACCAAAATTTAAAATCTCGTCGAATTTTAAACAAAAAGCAAAATTTAACCCTACTTTAATCGTAAAAAATATTTATTAAAAGTTAGAATTACCTAATAAAATGTATACCAATGCATTCCTCAAACATTTCTCTTTACATACATATGCATTTCATAAATGTTCTTTTGTTACATTTCTCTCACACCTCGGCACAAGTTGACTAGGTTTCAACAAAGAAATCAGTCGTGTACAGGTAAAATGGAAGGCGAGGCTCGCGAAATATTGACCCGAGCTACATATCCCTGTGTATTTTTAGTCCCAGGTAGAAAGTCTCTACCAATAAACTGTATTGATAGGAAGCACATGCCGGGATTATCGTATCAACTGAGAAATATACACTCCGTATGCAGGTGTGACTGGAATGTTGCTTAACGTGAACAGAATAAAGGTATAAATCGGCGAGAATGGGTGCACAGTTGGTTACTATTGGAATGTCGACATCCTGTTGAAACACATGTCCGCCAAACTTTACAAAAAAGTTGTCGATAAAGAAATATAGTATTAGTAGATATCTTGCTTCATTCTCGCCTATGGTGTGAATATAATAAGAAAAGATAGGAAAAGAAAATTTTATTTTGATTCAGCATGTAATAAAACATGGTAACATAAGCTCTGATGATCTTTTGATCGAATATAAAAATAACGTCTATACTAACATATATATTAACACAAATCACATACACAAACATTATACAAGACAAAAAAAAGAGATATGTAGACAAAATTAATAAGAAAAACTAAAATGAAAAGCATAAATATAAGTGCTTCACTGAAATGGACGATGATACAGTTCGTTCTTTATTGATAAATTGTAATTTTCCCATGATTCTCTTGGAACCTGTTAAAACAATGACGTATTATAATACAGCAAAAACATATAAGCTGCCAATGGTATCAGTGTTTTTCGATTAAATTTGGGGAGCTGTTACCTGTAGTTCAGCGATAAAGTTAACATGTCTTAGCACGGATTTGAATAAAGGATTCCACTTCAGGTGTCGCACAACGCTCCGTTCAGAAAATCCTGATATTTGGAACAGACACGTGAATATCGAATCACCTAACCTCCGAGGGCGGCTGGGGTATAGAAATATGCCGTTTGGTTTCTCTGCCTGCAGGTAAAACCCCTGCTAAAGGGGCGTCAGTTGGTTGGGCGGGATGTATAAATACTTGACCACCACGAGTATAGTCGGAGTTTAGAAAATGGCTATTCGGTTTCTCCGCCAGGGGTAAATTGGCGTCCGTTGGTTGAGCAAGATGTAAAAATTCTCAACCTGTCTCGGAAGGGAATATTACCGCCACCGCCGTGCCCCTCGTTAGGAGAATGTCGTGCTCTCAGCAAGTTAAAGATCCCTTTGCAACCCTCATAATGTGGTCGTTGGTTGCCAGTTGCTTAGGCTAAATTTTACCGGTAAATTGTTTGGCTCTCTGACTAGAAAATTCCCCGACCTACCCCCAGTTAACCCCTTTTATTTTTGATTTTTGATAACTTGTTCTCTTACTGCGTCATGAGATATTTGCCATTAGATGTACGTTAAACAACAATCAATCTATCAGTCGCATCAACTGTGACACATTTACCCCATAGGCAGGGGAAGCGGTGATATTGCCATATAAATATGTTTAAAATAGGAAAGTTTAAATCATCTTGTTTGTCGTAAATCTCTCACGTAAGTTTACTCTCTTGATCTATTTCGAAGAATAAATCTAAGCACGTCTTTTAAGGCAATTTTATCGTTGTCTATGGTCTCTTTGTTGCCATTTCGCTGTGGTATATTTCATAATCAATCTAGCGAAAGGTAAAGCTAATTTCAGTTTTCATTTTTTAACTATTAATTTTAAGGAGTTAATTCCTGGATGAATTATGTTTCATAGGATTTAACAGACAAATCAGCCAGTGTAGGGGCAGGTAAATTGTGTCCATTGGAATGCAAACGGTCTATTGGAAAAATCGTCAACCAAATTCTTCAAAGATGTAGTCAGTCAGGAAATTTATAACCATCACTGTATTTATTAGAAAAACAGTTCGTTTTCATTAAGAGTTGTTTTCATTTTGTTAAAAAAAAAATAAACAGCTGTATCAATTTCTTGGGGTGATTTTTTTTATTCGTTGATTGATTGATTGATCGAATGAATGTTGCCAAACGTCCAGCGGCTTGAACGACTTTTCACCTATAATTTTAAGTCGTTTCTATGATAATCCATCACATATACATTTGTAGATTCCTTTGCTATATTATTTGCTTTATACTTTATTGTTAATCCCTTGCTTAGGTTCTATTTTATTTGCGGATTTTTGTACACATTTTTCAATCGTCTTGTTTTCTTATAAAATTCGCCGTTAACTGTCAGGTTTTATGGTTGCAGATGTTTTTGGCAGCTTGCAATTTTGAAAAGTTTGTCAGCCGAGTGGGGTCCAGTACGAATGGTACATGCCTTTCTCGGCTGTTTTTAAGTGAAATTTTTAACAATTGAAGTTGTTGCGTTTTGACAATTTCGCATTTTCTTGAAGTCATTTGAAGCCCAGATAATTTGCAAGTGGTGTGATAAACACATTGACAAAATGAAAGCACAAAAGAAAAACAGTATATTTGTTAAATTCTATTTTTATTTACACATGTATATGCGTTTTTGAATCGTCCAACACTGCACAAGAATAATTGAATCAGGCATTTTCATTTTTGATAAAGCTCTGAAAGAGGTCTATAAAAACATTTTCCACTTGCCTTGATTTGAGAAAAGTGAATTCTGTATAAAGGTTAAGTAAACTTTGTGCTATAGTTATACGGATATCAATGTGCTCACAAAGTGTATACATCTCAGAGTGGTAAGCCCTCTCGTATCTTTTGGTCAGGTCTGTTACTTTTTCGTCCATAATAGATACTTGCTCCAACGCCTTTCTGAATTGACGTTGACATTTTCTCAGTTCTTGAAACTTTTCAATTCTTGTGTATGTGCTAATCTTGCTTGACAAAAATATCTTTTTTGCATTCTCAGGTTTTCAAATTCTTTAAATACTAGTAGTGCACTGCGACAGTATTACTCAACATTACTTTAAATTGAGTAGAATTAATAGTTCAGCTCACTCAAACCCAATCACATTAATTAACAATGATTTGATTACTGTAATTATCAAGTTCTGGTCTGATATGCTTATACACATCTATTTCTGAAAGAGTACGTAAAATGGTAAAAGAAATAAACAGTTGGTTCAAATACATTTGATGCAATGGGTAGGGTTTATCCTACACTCATACAAAATTTGAGTTAGTCGTGGGCGACTGAAGAGGTGCAATTAAAAACTGGAGGTTTTGACGTGTCGTCTCTTAATAAATGTTATATGAAATATATATAAATGTTCAGTTATTCTCGTTAAAAATATCAACTTAGTTAGGCAACAGACTGCACTGGCTGAAAGAACCTATCTTATTTAATATAATCTATTCAACAGTGTTCTTTTATATATCATACCTTTTTCACTTGTTTTCATATCTCTATCCGT
The DNA here is from genome assembly GCA_032357055.1 of Geukensia granosissima. NCBI lineage: Eukaryota > Metazoa > Mollusca > Bivalvia > Mytilida > Mytilidae > Geukensia > Geukensia granosissima. Next base: position 5,680 of record JAULBM010032975.1, read on the forward strand.
ACATCATAGTGAAGTTTGGATATATGCATACTTACTAGTAAAAGTAGTACAGTTGTGCCAAAATGTGGTTTACTTATGTTTCATTCATTCTTGTACTTGGTATAAGATTTATTTCTTTATTTGTGTAGATTCCTTTTCTATTGCAGGCATTCGTATCCCAAAATCGTTAAATGATCTTTAACTGTAGAAACGACTTTCAATCTCGAATCTGCTTCTTATTTATTTTATTTTTTTTTTATCAAACTTTGATTCTAATAAAGACGATTTTATTTCAAAATAAACTTGCTTTCATATGAAATTAATATTTTTTACAAAGCAAACACTATTCTTACTTGAAACAAAAAAAATGCTCTCTTTTAAATTTGTTTCCAATAAAGACGATTTTATTTCAAAATAAACTTGTTTTCCTATGAAATTAATATTTTTTCACAGAAAACACTGTTCTTACTTGAAAACGAAAAAAATACTCTCTTTTATCCCTTGCATTTTAACTTTTTCTTTTAATGTTGAAATAAACAAAATCGTGTACATTTTCCTGTCTATTCTGTTCACCTTTCGTCTGCGGTTAATCTTCACCATTCCAGGTAATTACCTTTCAATTAACAGAAATACACAGCCTATTTACAATTGATTTTAATGGGAAATTAGTCATTTGAGAAACTTCCGACTAAGACCAACCTATTTAGGTACCTACTCACTCGCTGTCCAGTAAAACGTAGTTTACTTATATTTTATAAATTTCTACGTCTTTTGAGATTTCAATTGTCTTGATAAACTAATGTTCCATGGTTCTAAAGTGTATTTTCATTGCAATACTTACATGTAAAATCTTGGCTTCCTTAGTCATTTGTAATCAACTTATCAGATATTCTACCAAGAAATGACCGTTTATCGTTTTATTTTGACTTGAAAAATAAATAATAATAAATGAATATAAACTCTCAGTCAAATGGTTAGCATTTCAATGTATATAAATCTGGGAACAAAATACACATTTATAATCCCAGTATGAACCAATACAAACTTCTAAAATCATGATTGTTAATTACTTGAGCTTAACATGGCAATATGTTCAGAAGATCAGGCAATAATAAATAAAATGTTTGAATAGTTTACAGACTTTTTTGTTGAGAATGGAAATAAACTTTAGAATTGTGTGTGTGTGTGGGTGGGGGTCATGGTTTTCACATAGACATGAGAGTTGTGGAATGACTTTCTACAATACAACCATTCAAAAAGTACAAATTACAAGCATTTACAGGTCACCTGAAGGCCTTCAATAACAGACATTAGGGAAGCTTTGAAAGTTCAGTCTAGTTCCTGTAAATAATGAATATTTGTAGATAGCAACTTTATTTACTAACTAAACTTGTTCAATTTTGGTCATGACAAAGAAAACCAGAGGCCCCACGGAGCCTGTGATCGCTCACCTGGCAAACTTGGATTTTTTTTGTTACACTGCTTGTTTGCAATTTCATATGATTGCATAGGACTAACTGATTAACATGAACCAACCAGATCACATTGTGAGAAATATATAGGGATCATTTATGACATGTTAATTTTCATGTGTTGTTTTCTAAGGAACTACGTATGCACCGTAATATGATGGCACCAAAAACACAAATTTGGTGAAGGACCATCTGCTTGACATTCCTGCTTACTTTGGTTGAAATCTGTTGAATGGTTTCAGAGAAGAAGATGTAAATGTGAAATTCCCATAGGGTTCAATGTTAACCTAAGTTTTGTCATGGAGGCCATTTTGAATTTCCGATCGACACAAAAAACATAAATCTGGTAACAGATCAACTGATTAACATTTCTGCAAAGATATGTTAAAATCTCCACAGTGGTTTCAGAGAAAAAAATGAAAACGTGAAATTTCCAGGGTTCAATGTTAAACTAAGTTTCGCCATGGCGGTCATTTTGAATTTCCGATCCGTACGAAAAACATAAATCTGGTAAAAGACCACCTAATTAACATTTCTGCAAAGTTTGGTTAAAATCTCTATAGTTGTTTCAGAGAAGATGAAAACATGAAATTCCCTAGGGTTCAATGTTAAACTAAGTTTCGACTTGGCGGCCATTTTGAATTTCAGATCGGCACGAAAAACACAAATCTGGTAAAGGACCACTGCTCAGCATTTATGCAAAGTTAGGTTAAAATCTCCACAGTGGTTTCAGAGAAACAGATGGAAACGTGAAATTTCCATAGGGTTCAATGTTAAACTAAGTTTCGCCAAGGCGGCCATTTTGAATTTCAGATCGGCACGAAAAACGTAAATCTGGTAAAGGACCACCTGCTTAACATTTCTGCAAATGTTGTCAAAATTTCAACAGCGGTTTTCATAAGAGAAGATTTTTGAAATTCATCCCCCCATTTTTCTATTTTTAGCCTGGGGGCCATTTTGTTTGGAGGTCTGGGTCATTGGACATAATTTTAGTAAAAGACAACCAAAGGACCATTTCAGCCAAGTTTGGCTAAGATTGGCTAAATACTTTCAGAGGAGAAAATTTTGCAAATTTCATCCCCTTTTTTCAGTTTTTAACCTGGCAGCCATTTTGTTTTAATGTCGGGGTCGTCGGAAATAATTTTGAAAGAGAATCTCCTCAAGACCATCCTATCAAAGTTTGGTCAAAGTTGGCTAAGCAGTTTCAGAGATGATTTTTGAAATTCATCTCCCCTTTTTTCAATTTTTAGCCTGGCAACCATTTTGTTCAAAGGTCGGAGTCATCGTACACAATTTTGAAAAAGGACCACCTAAGGATCATTTCAGCAAAGTTTGGTTGAAATTGGGTTAGAAGTTTCAGAGAAGAAGATTTTAAAAATTTCATCCCCCCTTTTTGCTAATCTTAGCCTGGCGGCCATCTTGCTCGAAAGTCTCGGTGATCGGACACAATTTTGGTAGAGGACCACCTAAAGACCATTTCACCAAAGTTTGGTCAAATTTGACCCAGTTGTTTTAGAGGAGAAGATTAAAATATGAAATGTTGACGGACGACGGACGGACGGGCGGACGACAGACGCAAAGTGATGGCAAAGCGCACCTGGCCTTTTAGGCCAAGTGAGCTATAGTGAGAAATACACCTAAGCAGGAAAACTTGACCCTAGTCAATGGACAATGAAATTGAGGTCAAAATACTTTTAACAGACATGTACTCCTAATAATCAATAAGCACACCCAATATTGTTGACCTACCACTAATAGTAAATGCGAAATAGACTTAAGCAAGAAAACTTGGCCCTAGTCAATTGACCATGAAATTGAGGTCAAGGACAAAAGACATGTGGCAGACTGACATGAACTCCGAAAAATCAATAAGCACACCCAATATTGTTGACCTATCACTTATAGTAAATGTGAAATATACCTAAACATGAAAAGTTGGCCCTAGTCAATTGACCTTGAAATTGAGGTCAAGGACAAAAGACATGTTGCCGACTGACATGTACTCCTAAAAATCAATAAGCACGCCCAATGTTTTTGACCTACCACTACATGTAATAGTAAATGAGAAATAGACCTAAGCATGAAAACGTGACGCTGGAGGTTTAAGAGTCACTGAACCCTGCAAAGTAGGTCAAGGACCAATGTCATGTATTTTGTCGATAATTTGATATCGCGAACTATATATAAGCACACTAACTTTGGTCATCCTATCATTAATACTTTACGAGATATAGACCTTTCAAAAAACCAACGAAGCTGCCGCCAGAAAGTAACACCTATGTCTCGCGACTTCGTTGAGGCAAGACAAAAATCTTTACAGTGCAAAAGCAACACCAAACGAAAGAAATGGGTGAATGTTTGATTGTTATTCAGAGAAAATTCATAGTTAATTTACTTCAAATCCCTTACTCCAAACTACTAGGAAAATTGTAACTAAACATAAGGCGGTCTTTTTAGGCGGTATTATTTAATTTTCGTTGGACATAATTTCTCTACCAATTTAAATGGAATGTTTCTTAAGTTATTATTTTGGCAGCCCCAGCAAATTTAAGTTTTTACTGTGGCCGATTGGAAATTCATTTAACATCTTCTGCTGAAAAATTATAATGATAATTTAGTGGAATGGTACTTATGAAATACCACTAGGATGACTGTCACTGCAGAAGCTTGTAATCATATTTAAAAAAAAAGAATATATTCCACATCTTTCCAATCATGACAATTATAAGGGAAATCTCTCTTATTTAACATTTTTATCTGAAACTACATGTGCAATTTGAACAAAACCTTATTTTAATACATATTACTTACATTGCCTGTTGAAAATTTCATCTGGCGTCGACCGGGATAAGTGCCAAAAGCAGTTTTTTACATAGAACTTGAGACAGTCGTATAAAAATTCTGCTCAGAAACTGTTAGGAGGAATTAAATAAAACCTAAGCATTTTAAATGGAATAGCTTTTTGTCTTGCAAAATAATCTTCCATTCATGATGGTTGGCACAACTTAATGTATTTGTGCAAGTTTTATTTTTTGATTTTAACTTTACTTACATGGCTGTTGTTCGGACATCTGTATTGTCTTGATCTGGTCTAACTGCAGCTTTATCTGTAAATTGTGAACATATCTCATGATTAAGAGTGATCACTTTCTTACACAATACAAGCTTTACAGATGAGATCATAATTATATTGGAAAATCTGTCACAAAATACCATTTTTAATTAAATAAATTTATACAAATTATTATCCAAAATTATTCATTAGAAAAATAGTTGGTATAAATTCAAGGCATTAGAGAAGAGCTTATGCTCTACCTCATTCAGTTATTTATAATTCTGGCATTAGTGATAAATATTCAATGTACAATACAGATTTTATTGCGTTTACGACTAGACATTCATAATATTTGTTGGAATCTTTTTTGTATATAATTTGTGCTATTTTATATTCAAAATTTATAATTCTGAACTTAGTAATGAATATAAAATCCAGAGTTTTTGAATTTGCATCAGGACACTTTTCCAAATTTTGCAAATTTTTGTATCCATTGATACGGCTATAATACTAATGTTTTTTTTTATATTTAATATTTACTATCCTGACCTTAAACCAGGAATAACTAATGAAGCAGAATTCAGTCAGTGAATTAAGAAAAAGGAATTGGCCAGATCGTTTAATTTAACTTTTCCCTATGTTTATGATGTTTTGTCATTGAATAATCATACGTTCAGTGAACAAACATTTTGATAAAATATTTTCCAGCCAACTATAGTACACCAAACAAAATTTGCCACAACAAAAGTGAACCTGTATCAAAAGTTTTACAATGAATTATATGATGTTATCTATCGTTGGAATTCTAATTTTTGCCCCAGCTGACGCTG
>JAULBM010032997.1:0-11015 GCA_032357055.1 Geukensia granosissima
CAAACGTCTTAAATTTGTGACAACTCTACAATATACCTCCACCCACCGGATCTCTGAAGCATCAGATGATACAAGGTCAACATGAAATCAAATAAACGTCTGAAAATTAACCTATATATACGTCGACTTTCAGCGTTACAGCGAATTTCATACAGAAAATGAAATATTTTTAAACGATCTTAACACGAGTTTGGAAATTGAACCGAAAATTTTCTATTTGTTTCTGAAATTATAGTTATTGATTATAGATAAAATCCTCTTAGTTCGGTATGCTTATTGATCACATAACCAGTGTTAAAGACTTCTTAAACTCAAATAAATGGTCATATCGTGTCAGTGCTTATAAGTCTTCACGACAGCGACATTTAATGAATTAATGTACTATTCATGGTATTTCAGATCATTCGCAAAATATCATAACATTTACCATGATTAATAGGAAAAGAGTTATTCCTTGTGCATACCTTCTAAAAAGTTATCAAAACATACAATTTCTTATTTGTAAATTAATTTCTACTCTTCTGGAAACCAGAGTGACGCTGTACAGAATAAAATATTCACTTGACGAACATTCCATTACATTATATTGAATTTAAATCTGCGGATCTTAATCAGTACAGATAAGTGTCAAATCATGAACCTCACACTTCAGAAAAAAACATAAACCAAACTACTCAAGGAAAAGAAAAGCATAATCCTTAGGATAATATGCAAATATAAAGTGGGACCTGGCCGAGTGGTCTAATTTAAACTTACCTGTACAGACCACTGTAGTCTATCGCCTATACGGTGTGAGTTCTCACCTGACTTTGTACCATACAAAAAAAGTCGAGTCTAACTCTCATCGCACGTGATAAGGTTTGTCAGTTACCAGCCGAAGGTCGTTGGTTCTCTGGCTTGCTCCACCAGTAAAACTGACCGACGCGATATGACTGAAACATTGTTGAAAGTGGCGTTCCCAATCAAAACAAAAACAAGCAAAGCAAATAGAAAGTACAAGAGAATTATAGGTTTTCAAGAATATAAAGACATTTAATTTGAATCACCAGAAGAAAACAGATGTCATGTCAGTACCGGAAGTGCTAACTAAACGGCTCGTGGTAGGGTTCCCTCGACGACAAATCTACTAGCAACGTCATTCACACAGTCGTAGTCAAATAGTTTATTTAAAAACCGAAGTATTTCTCTACCTTTTTCATTAATTTAAATAAATCGTGTATATTTCAGAAATTTAGAGATTATTCCATCAGCGGAAGAACGCTACAGTCTTTGACAACAGACCATCTGATAAGAGGTTTTGGTATGAAAGTGGGACCAGCCATTGTTCTGAGCGAAGCAGTTGCTCGTGAAATCCAGAATAGTAACAGACGATCAATCTCGTGCCATTACTGTCGATCTCAATCACTCAGGAATGAACATAGCCTTTTTGTATAATATTCAAATTCTTTGTACAATTTATGAAATATACAGCAGTGCTAAACCGAATGTATATTTCGGGGTTATATTAATAAAGTGTTCTCATCAGCTTGTATTGTGTAAAAAGGGTCAGGAAAGGTATGGGCTTGTATTTTGGAGACTTTACCATTTTAGTACTACAGTTTTCTCCCAAAAGAAGATAAATATACACAGTTCATAAGATTTTAACAATGAAACTGATTCTTCTATTTTTTTCTATACACCTTTCCCAACTACACACAACAACTGCAGATGTATTTTGACCTGTGGCAATTTTCCAATAAAGAAACATTTTCAGGCAATCTTATTTATTGAAAGATATTGAAGTAAGCAAGCATGAATAATTCATTTTCATAAATTGACCTCTTCATCAAAATGGATATAAAATCTAGTTTAAAAAATTCATTTTGAGGCTGAATTCCCATTTTAAGCCACTAGTTGGTTTTTAGATGACCTGGCGAGATGTGATGAAATGAGCTTAGGTCCTCACTTAGACTTCCTACGTTCGTTAAATATCATCCTCTGAAACCGCTAAGGTAGATAGTCTGAAAATTGGCCAGAAGAATCTTTTGGATGACTTCTTAAATGTTTGAATACATCATCCTTGCATACCAACTAACCTGGCCGTAACAGGAAGTTCTTGTTTCTGGTAAATACGACCTTTAAACTTCTTCCCAGAACCCTCTGGCTCATTAATTAAGAGTTGGACTGAAACAATTAAAGGATGGCATCTACTGTTTTCATATATCGACGTGGCCAGTCCACTTACATCGCCGCTACGGTCAGTTCATATTTTTGCTTAATCCAATCTTTAAAAATCTCCTCTGAAACAGCTGGACCAAAAAAACTAAGACATTTTTTGGTCATCTTCTAATTTCTTGTTTTACATATGTACACGATACAATATAAAATACATGTTTGCTGCAGCAGGTAAAGTACGTTTATGTGAACTGAGTCGCTCATTTTTTTTCTCTGTAATCAATAGACCAAATTAACTGAAACTTGGCCTGAAGCATTAAATTGATGACCTCTTTACCGATTCCATATATCGTATCGGTCGGTCAAATAACATGACAGCGACAAACAGGTTTTGTTTTGGATTGTTCAAATCATTGATAATTCTCACATCTGAAACCGCTTGGTCAAATGAACCGAGATCCCAACGACTATTTAACATGGTAGCAACAGTTAGTTCCGGTGAATGGACCGATTTTTAAAAAGCTCCTGCAACCGCTCGGCCAAATAAATTGAAAATCGGGACTGCGCCATTTAAAGGATGGCTTCGACAGAATTTACACATATTGTCCCGTTAAGCATGACCGCCCAAGAAAGTTTTGTTTCTGATTGGTTGAATCTTTAAAAATATTCTTAAACCGCCTGAACATCTGAACTAAAACTTGATTTTCTCCAAATTGTCAAGTCAAACAGCAAAACCTTTCACGAATCATTAACATAAGATCTATTATAAATTTTTATTTTGTCATGGTCGGAATTCAAAAATGCTGACCGATATATACTAACAATGTCTGTCCAAAGTGGCTGAAACAACTTAGTCCTATCTGACCAGGGACTGTCCAACTGAGAGCAATTATTTACTGGAAAGGATGTTTCTAAAGTAACCCGCCATCATTATCGTACAATTTCGTCAGTCTGATAGCACTGATTTGCTGTGGAGTAGAACATAAATAACCACCACAAACACAATAATGATACATCTTTTTCCCGATTAGTTAATTTCTGAAGCCACTTGCCCAATGTACACAAAATTAAAAGGAGAAAGCAAAATGTTGTGTGAGCTTTTGATATCACTTGCCGTCACCGTCCGTCCGTTCGTTACCTTTTACATTTAAATCTACTCTTCTGAAACTTGGCCTAGCACTAATTTGCTGTGGAGTAGAACATAAATAACCACCACAAACACAATAATTTAATGAGCCACAGATACATCTTTTCCCCGATTAGTTAATTTCCGAAGCCACTAGCCCAATGTACACACAATTAAAAGGAGAAAGCAAAATGTCGTGTGAGCTTTTGATATTTTTCGCATTTTTTTCCTGATTATTCTCAATGTAACATAACGAAGTTATAGATAGTAAAATGATTTTCACCCTTCGTACAACAAAAGATTTCCGAACTTTTTTTCTTAAGGCTTGCAAATATTGAGCGATTTTTTCTAGCTCAAAAAGGTTCGTTCATCGAAAAAAATCATGGTGTTTGTTTCAGATTGACTGTCCCTGATTTAAGTAATCTCATTCGGAATACCTAAGTCAGATTAACAGTTTATGTTACCACCTACCTTCAAAAGTTGCAAAAACATTTGCCCCACCCATGGCTGTTAGTTTCTACTAGTCATCCAGTGTTCATTCATTATATTTACAACTTAAATTAAAAGAGGCGGATGACCTTCCTTTTGTAGGTATCGTTAGAAGGCTTTCGCAAATGTTTCTCGTTCTTGTCACGTTTTGCTTTTTGGGTGTTTTTGAATGGTTTACCTATTGTGTTGGTTAACAACAGGTTTGTAGTCTTGTTGTTATATCAGAAATCAAATGGTTTATTTTGAAAAAAATCTGATTTACAAATCTGTAAAATAATTTACGGAAGTGTGTCGTATATTGTTTAATACATTTTTATTTTCAGTTAATAGACCAGGAAGCTTGGTTTCCTATATCAGATGAATATCAAGGAAACATACATCTATGACGATACAATTTAACAGAGTTTATTTATATACGTTTCAAAGTCTTTTTTACAATAACATGTACATGTATAGTATTGGCTATATCAAACAATTTATATTTACATTAGATTAACGGTTAAACTGACCTACATTATGACATAAAGTAAAAGGTCCAGGTCCGTAGCAATATAATGCAAATACTTAGCAACCACGCATTTTTGATTACATCTCAAAAACCACGATTGATGTCATAGGAAGATAAATGTGTAATTTACATTTGACACATTTGGTTCAAAATTATCGGACCAAATGGTTATACTTGTACACCCCGAGAACTTTTCAAGGGATCTAAATTTAGGATTTTTGCAAACATCTAGAAAAACAATAAAAATAGAAAAAAATCATCAAATTACACAATGTTGAACAAATTTGGACCTACAAAATACGGTCAAGTTCAGAGATCAAGATCCAGAGCAGTTACAAAAAGTCCATAGCAACCGTACATCTTTTGAACTTGTCAGACGCCGAAAAGCATAAAAGGACGCTTTAAATGCTTCGAGTGTCATTTTGCTCCTAAGCAACTGCTACAAGACTGTTGAGAAAGACCTTACATTTGTACTCTAAACAAATGACCTTATGATTTCTTATTGTGCTTCATCATGGTAGCTATAGGGAACGGATTCAATTAAAAAAAAAATAATATGGCCCTCAACATGGTGTTGTTAGAGAAGTTCAGGTCCAAAACGACGGACTGCCTATAATTGATAATATTTTCAATGTATTAGTCGTACAAATTTGATGTTGTTTTATATCAACTTTTGACACGACCTACATATTCAATTACTGTTTATATACGTGTAAATAATATATCAATATAGTCTTCCTGGTCGCATATCCAACATTATTAATCTCAGTTATGAAAAAAAACTTCACGTAATAGAAATAATTAACACCAATATCAAACATTGTAAAATGGATTAACTCAGTCATTGCTTTTAATTTATCTTTATTAACATATTAAATTTGAAATTATATTACCTGTTGTAGTTAAAATAATTATCCATACTATATTTAATTAAAAAATACGTTGAATTCCCGAAATATTATTATTATAACAAACAAGGAAGGAACAGTAATATGATTTAAAATGTCTTTTTTAGATAAATCATTTTTTACAACGAAACCATCTAAGACATATCGTATTATTTGTGCCTGATTAACCATATTTTCTCGACACTCCCCTGAAAAAAGTAAACATAATAATTTTGTTTTCCCAACGAGAAACCTACAAAAACGTGTATTGTGTATTTTAGATATGATCGATACCAGTTGGTTCGCTCGAAGGGTCTTTGAGCTTTTGTCATCACTTTGCATCCATCGTCAGTCGTTCATCCATATTTTACATTTGAACTTCTAGAGCATTGTTGAATGGATAGAAATCATATATATGGAAAATAAGATGAAAAAGACTTGTAACTGCAGGGGAAATTCGCCATTTTAGATTGCCACTAGCGTGTTAAACATGGGGCTTTAGGGAAAGAACATACAAATAATTTTTTCTAGCGAACCACTGAACAGAAAGTCCAAACATGCATGGCGCAAATTATTCATATGAAGTCAAATGTCATCACCGCACACAGTGGATATCGTATCGTTTCAGTTGTCCTCAAGAAGAAGCTTTTGTAGATTTTTACCATACAGTCCTTTGTTCAAATAATTCTCTAAGTTTTCCTTATTGTGACTTCATTGACAGTGTCTGTTTTCCTGATAATGATTCCATCGATTGCGCATTATTTGTCTATAATTTTATTGTCTTTTTTCAACCACTTCAAATACTTAAACCTTCGCAATGAAAACATAACAAAGTTCACACCCAGTAATAATATCTTTTGTAAAAATCATACAGGTAACGGAATCCTGATTACGACAGTTGAAATATGTGACATGTATATCCGAATCGGTCGTATAAGTCGTGATGATGTCCTTGATGTTTTGAAGGTGACATTAATCTTTCCTGCTGGAATCGTTGGAGCAGTAGCTGGTCCGTAAACAGCGATCCTATATCAAGGTAGTCCTGAGATAAAATGCAACCTCTAAAATATCTTATAAGCAGAGATAATCTATTGTAAAAATAAAAGATATGGAATAGGCAACCTATTCCTTTTTGTAGATTTTTAACAAATTCATCTGCATATACAAAGCGCTTTTCTGGATTTATCTTCATCGGGTACGCTAGGGGTCAAAGCATTGAAGTCCAAATTAGAACAACATTTGCCAAAAATCTTAAATTTTCAGAAAATGCCCAAATAAATGCACAAAAGCTAAAATGAACAAAATTGAGCACGGTTTTTTCGAACCATGTTTATGACGACGTAAATTTCGAGAAATGCGAAGATCAAGAATATCATCCAAAAACGGAAATATTAAAACATATACTCCATTTGCAGGTGCATACATCATATTTTTAATGCGACGTTCACTTCTTTTGTATTCGCCTTGTCAGACTGTTTTCGCTTGTAATTTTGTACAGTTTATTTTAGTGTTTTAATACGTTTTTTTAGTTTCACTTGCTGTTTCCCAGTTTTCTATATGACTTGTCTTATATTCTGCTTTCGTCTAACTTTCCTGATTAAGAGTACATGTATAATATTTCCATGCTATAGTTTTGACAACTAAAATTAACAAATTGTTCCTAAAATTGAATTCTCGGTGGCCCGAGTTAATACTACTTGTTATATTTAAGTAGCAAACCAATTTTTAGGCTGTCTAATGTGTGTTATATTTCCTGATAATATTTTTGGCTGGGTCTTAATTTTGCTGCATTGTGTTTGATGCTGTATTCATCTTTAAGCTATTTCAAAAACAATGCATTCAACGTAATTTTTACACCATAAATAAAAAGGGTTCTCATGTCCCAACAGCCTTTAGTTTACCGGAAACTCATTCATGGTGAATATATAAGGTGAATTTTAATTATGCTATTTGCGCATTTTAAGGATTAACCTTTCAGCATTAGAACCAAATTAAAGGAGGGTCGAGATCCAAGCATTGTAAAATGAAGTTCTCATATCCAAAGAGACCAATAATAGACAGCCAAATCCAGTGGGAAGGATAATACAAGGAATGAAGCCTGGTCTTGTCTTGTCTTTCATGACTTCAGACCAATTATTGCATGTTAAGTAAAATGTGGTAAAATTAATTACAGACAACACTGACAACTGGACAAATCTGATTTCACTGCTAGCTTTATTTCATCTCTTTAATTGACACTCTGCATAATCTTATTTAACGATAGTCATATTTTGTATAAGCTTAGATTTGCTGTTTTTTCGTAGTCTCTTATTGTTCTGAGTTGAGATTGTTATGTATTATTTGTCCTCTGTTTAAACTGATGGACATATTTTAATCTCATTACACATATGTTCTAAATATTTCTTATTGTAATTTTGTTTTACTGTGAATATTCAATCTGCTGTGTTCAGCAGATAATTCGCCTTTATTCAATGGTTGTTGTTTAATTTATTTTGATATACATTTCAATGGGTGCTTTCTTCTTGAATGTGTCCTCCACAGTGTTTGTTTGTTATTTGGCTTACCTCATAAATTTCAATAAAATACTATGGAAATTGATCGGTATATTTGGATTCTTCCATGTAAATCCCAAACAATCAATCGCAAAAGCTAACAGGAAGATCGTCATAACTTAAATTGGACTTGAAAATGAATATACTAGACTAAATTAAACAGCATTGTACGCTAAACTGTTTCTGTGATAAATGATATATAGAGTTTTTAATCATAATTGATTAATTAATATCTCGTGGAACTTGTCGTCAAAATTGTAACAATGTTAGTTAATTTCTAAGAAAATTTGATACTCAATGTTTACGGAATTAAGTTGCGTGTTTTCCTTTTTCTTTATGCAAATAGTGTGCTACCATCGATCTTTTTTGAGCACGTTTCTATCTGAGAATTTTATTGTAAATTTACATGCAAGACGGAAGTTTGCGGATTGCTACAATGTTCGAGTTTTAATATGTCATTAATTCCATTTAAACGCAAAGTTTTATTATAAAATATTGGTCTTTGTTCCATTAGAGAATACAATTAAACAATATTCTTTGTTCATTAAGATGTGTGTAAAGTTCAAAGATATCCAAAGAGCTAAAACCTGGAAGTGAGATGAAAGACAATACCGCGAAGAAAGGTGAAAGAAGAACAGTCACAAAACAATTTACAGAAAAAGGATTAAGAAAGATTAATCCCTTAAAAATGTAAAGACCTCCTGCACCACAGTAGAACCTGTCACGTTCGTATTCAAAGTCGGTAGTTAAGTAATACTCGATTTAAACATCATTGATCTATTGGTAGTTAGTGTAACTAAATCGTCCTTTCAAGTGATGAATTTGGCAGCATATGGTTGTCGATTGAGAAACATGGTTTCTGGAAAAAATTTTAACATTCATTACTCTAACAATTGAAAATAAAAGGGAGCTTGTTGGTTCGCCCCGGATGGTCAACGTCCAAAAAGTAAAAATAATCTACAAATTTTCACTTAGGAAGTATGATTTCAGTGGAGTTTTGGCATCTACCTTAGCTTTAATGCAAATTAATTCGAAAAATACTTATTCTGTCAATTTCCTTCTTGATAACATTTTTATCTGCTACGGCAATGAAATTTATAGACAGGTCGTAGGAACTAAATGGGCACATACACATTGTGCCCCTTTTACAGCAGATTTTTTTTTACTGTAATGAATCTCAGTTTATGGCCAAACTTCATAATGATGCTTCTAGATCTGATTTGATAGACAAATTACTAGTAAACAATACCTACCTTGATGACATCTTTTCGGTTAATAACTCAGTTTTCTACAAGTACACAATCGTGATTAATCCAATGGAATTAAACCTGAATAAAGCCAGTAACGATAGCCTAAAATGCTCATTTTTGGACTTAGATGTGTATATTTACTCCTTGTGAAAAGCTCTAAATCGCCTCATATAAAAACGTGTATACGTAAAACAATACAGCTTCTAATTAAGTATTATAAAAAATACAGCTGTAACAATACGTTTTGAAAAAAAATTAGGCAATTTTGTATAACATTTGTTGGCAGTAACATTTGACGATCATGTTGCTACGTTATAGAAATAATTATTGGGCAGTCATACCATCCTTTTTAGTATTCGTTAGTTTTTACAATATATTACTAACATTTAATTTTAATCGGGGTGTTCTAGAGATTATATATGGATATCATCATTTGAGATTGCTTGTTCCAAGTATCAGGATTTTCTGAAGAGAGTATTGCTGTTGTCGCATTAATTACTACAATAAGGATACATCCATTAAGGTTGAAGTCACCCGTTCTAAAATTTTATGGTCGCCATCACGATTTGGTTGATCAGTATGTTATCAGTGTATCTAAACTAGTTATGGACCTGTTGCCGGTAACACATAAATAAGTTGACATCTTCTTGGATTGACGTTAACCCTGATTCCACGACCGGTGTTGCGCACAAGACAGGGGATGCTTACCCTTCATCAGCACCTGATCCCATCCCTGTTCTGTAAAAGAGTTCGTGGATTCCAGGCTTTTGTTTCTTTTGTTTACGTTTTATATTTTAGTTTGTTTCAAATTTGTCTTGTCTCTTTGGACTATACGCTTTTGATCTCTCGCATGGGTATTCTACACTGGACTTTGAACTTTTGTTCGGTCTTTGTAAAATGGGTGAACTTGACATTAATAATTTATATCTTTCATTTTGCATATATTATAAATAGACTGATATTTTTGTAATAATTACACCTTATATAAGAATCCTGGATTTTGATTGGTTCACAGCCAGTGTATTTTATGCATATTTAAACGAATTCGACCATTTTTACAGCTGCCGCGGTATAAGCCTGAAAAATATGACTTTTTTTTACCTTTCCCTGTCATGATATATCTGTTTAGAATTAAATTTCAGATTGAATATTTAAAATATTGGAGTGAAGGAACCCTGTGAGCTTTAAATTATAAATTTCATAGTATTCATTCGATTCATGTACTTTTTTTTTTTTTTTTTTTTTTTTACATCTATAGGTGATAAATTTTAATAATTTAAAAAAATACTAAGTTCACTGTCGCAAAATTAAACAAAAATTTTATGCAATACAGATATTATCTATTGGAAGTGCCAAACTTGCTATGGTGTGATTTTTAGGCTGAAACAAAAATGTATTTATTTAATTCAAAAGAAAGAATTACACTACGGTGAACCGTTCTATCCAGAAGCGTTTCACATACTATATTTGTCTGCCTATAACAAACAAAGAAATCATATTAATGATATGAAAAAGTACACAAGAGAACAATTTTATCTTAATGCAAGTTACTATTTAGATGGACTATTGAATAAAAAGTCTAAATCATTCTTGTCATTAATTTAAAGGCTTGTAAAGTCTTCGATTGTTTCAAAAAATTGCTCAGCTTTAGATGAGAATGATGATATTGTCTCAGATGATTATGCGAAGTCTTGCTAATTAAATAAATATTTTTCTTCTGTATAATCAATTGACGATACCAACACAGCACCACCATATTTTTCAAAAATAACCAATGCTACTCATAACATTTTTCGAATTTCCTCTTCTGATGTGAAAGATATTTTTCAGATTTTAAAACTTCGCAAGGCCTCTGGTATTGACTCAGTTATAGTCATCAAATGTTAAAATATACATATTATACTGTGTGCGTACCCTTAGCTCATTTAGTTAATATAGCATTATCCAAAGGCGAGTTTCCTTCTCAATGGAAAATAGCAGCAGTTATGCATCTTTTCAAAAATGGTAATACAACTATAGTTAGTAATTATAGACCAATGTCACTACGGT
>JAULBM010033008.1:0-11015 GCA_032357055.1 Geukensia granosissima
GGTACAATGCTGAGGTAAGAAACTTTTATTTCACTGCTTTACTAACAACCCATCAATTTGACAATCCAACAGCTCAAATTAAATTGATCAACTGGATTGTCAGATAGGTAAAGTGTTTTAGCTGTTGGTACTGAAAAAGGTAAAAGGTTGCAGCAAAAGCAGAGTAAATAAGTTCTATAGTCAATGGTCACATGACACACAGAAAATGCTTCAAATGTGAAAATACTATGAAATTAATTAATTTGATTCAATATTTGATACTACTTTGTCGATTTAAATATAGATCGCACAAAAACATCACAACCAAACGTTGCACAATAAAAGGACAGACAAGTACAAATGTTTGGTTAAAAAATCTTCGTGATGTTTTTGTGTGGTCATATCTATTTTGAAAAAACACGAAAAATTGAGTAGTGAAATTCTTGTCAAAATAGTCAAATATACGCTTTAATTATGTCGAAATGACAAAAATTATAAAAGAAAAAGTAATGAATTATTAAAAAACGATTATTAAACAGCATTTACACAACAACTTATTATTGTGTCACAAAATCTAAAGTTTGGGAAAATATGGGGCTTAACGTACCTACTCCTTTGTTTAATTTCTATTTAATAAGCGATTTCGGAGTAGTAGCAGATTACAAATGGTACTCGTCTTTTTCTCACTGCTTTTTAAAAGTCAAAAGTGCAGCCAAATATATTTATTTTCTGGAAAATTAAAATAGGAAGAGTAATACTACCTCTATTGATAAGGATTTTGTTAATTTGGGTTGAATGGTTCAGAAAAAGTAGCGGATTAGAAATTTTTGTCCCCTCCCTTTTCAGCGTACTGCAAGTCTAATTTACACAAAGAATTTACTGCATTGAATTCCTCGGAAAATAGGAGTTTCATTACTACATTCATTAATAATGAATCTGTGAAAGATCGTTTAATGTATATTGAGTGGTTAAGGAGGACTAGCAGATTTGAAACGGCACCCTCTTTTTTCAATGCATTTTATAAGTAAAAATTCCAGCAAAATTATAACATTGAATTTTTGGAAAATAAATAGGAGGTGCAACACTATACCTCATAATAAAGAATGTGTAAAAGTTTGGTTAAAATCGGTTCATTGGTTTCAGGGTAGTAATGGATTAGAAAGTGTGACGACGACCCCGCCGGCGTATGACGCGGATGCAAGACGAGAGAAATCCCCATATCTTTAAGTCACAACATGATTTTTTTTTTCAATTTGTATTACTAACAATTGTAATATGAATGAAGACCAGAAATCTTTTTCAATACGCTGTTAATACTTTACTTTGTTGACCGCATCTGTTTGAAATGAAAAAACTTATTTTACATTAAATTTATTTCTTGTATGAAGTTTAATAGTGCCAACATTTTCTTCAAAATTATGCCGGTACCAATAATAAATAGAGAATGATTTCCTAATGTCACAGTCCATAAAATGTTACAGAATTTGCTTTATGAATTTATTTTATTTTTTTACAGGAGTTCATATCAAAACTATTGACGTTATGACAGGATAAAAAAAACTTCTTTTGATCCGATAAGTTGACAATAAACGATTACTTTATAGGATTACTTTATTACGTAGGGTGTCTTCAGAGGATCAAGTTGCAACCCTTTTGATGCATCTGAACTCGCCCTAGTTTTTGTGGGTTTCGCGTTCCTAATGTTTTCAGTGTAGTGGTGTGTGTATTACAGTATGTTTGACTATCGTTTCTTTTTGTTGGCGATGGTCTTATCTGTCTTCTGATTTAAAGATTTATGTCTGTCCATTTTTATATCTACGAATTCATTTTATTTAACGTTTAATTTGTTGGATAAACATAAAGGTCAAAATTAAAGTTGGCTTTATCGTCTTTTTGAATTAAGAGTTGTTAATATTATTAGTGCAAGAGACAAAAATTTTTTTCACATCAAACGAAGAAGGTACGGGTATTATATTTGCGTTTTTCATGTTTCGTTTGTTCTTATTTTATTCTTTGCACGATTTCATAGCCAATACTTGTGTTAACGTTTTTTATAGTTTTCATCAAGCTGGCGTCTGTTCACAATTATGAAAACGGGGCTGTCGAGTGTTCAGAATGAGTTGACGAGCGTTCATATATAGCTAGCTGGTATTGAAATCGTTTGGGCTGTCAAATGACCTGGCGAGAGTTCAACAGAGGCTGTCTAAATGAACACTAGATAGATATCGTAATGAGCAACATAGAAATTAAAGCTTCGCATATAACATTCACTGTTCATTTTCTTGGCACATAAGAGCTCATTAAGAGACAACAATTTTTCACTTATTTTGATTAACTAATGATAAAAACATTTGTCTAGGGCAGTATCAAAATTTAACAATATTCATTCACTGTCTGAAAAATACCAATCTTTGTATTTTAAGGGCTCGATAAACTTCGCCTTTCCCAGTTTTTAAGCCACATTAAAAAGTTCGTATTTTTTTCAGACAGTGACCTTATATTATATATTTACTACTCGGTCGTATTCACTTGATGCAAATGAAGAAAAATCCTTCTCATACCCTAAATACTGTTCCCTTTGCTAAATAGAGACCGGAAATATCAGATTTCAAAATGGCCGCGTGTCTCTCTTTTTGTAGAATATATAATTATTTTGCTTATAACCTTTAAAAAGGCTGATTTTAACCTCATACGAAATAGCCGACGCAGGTTAATTAAAGTTTGCTCTAGTTATAAACAGACATAATTATTTTTAATCATTTGCAGATTCAAGAAAGCAGGTTTATATTTGAGTTACTTTGTCAGTCATGTTACTTCCAAACAAAAGTAGCCAAGTGTGCTGTTGAGGACATTGTTGCATTACTTACTTATGGTACTTGGTTCAATGCCACTTGGACATGGATCCGGTACCGTCAACATTATAGCTGCAATTTACAAATACGCAATTATTTACATCATGTGCAACACACAAGGCATATCACACATAAAAAAGCATTAAAATTTTCCTTGGGAAGTAATATGTGTATATGTACAAACATGTGAATCCTCTGGTATATTTGTAACACTCGTATGTATTGCTCATTTGGCAACTGCTTATTAAAAATTCCTGAAATTCCTTTCTAAATTGACAGTTTCCTGACTTTGACATCCCGATTTCGATTTCGACATTTAAAAAAAGGCTCCACGCGCGGGACAGGGAAACTCCCCCTTCCGGAGCATCTGGGGTCAGTTTCACAAAATGTCGTAAGTGTAATTCCTGTCGTAAATTATGACGTCATAATGAACGTTCCTTTGAAGTTTCTACACCTTTGATCAATCTTAGACTTACGACTTTCTGTGAAATTGACAGCTGGTCCTTAGTTTAGTTTAGAATATTTTATTTGCTCAAAAAGATGCAAAATGGATTGGACACATGTGAAATCAAACTTATGAAAGTCCTCTCCTGTTTAACAATATAAACAATAGTTATGAGCATCTGCGTAATTGAACATATAAACAAATACAGATTTTATATAAAGAACAAAAAGGAGATAAAGAAAATAATTGAGAATGTGGGTGTGGAAATACCAATTTTAATTCTTAAATAAGAAATCTTTTGAATTTCTTAATAAATTTAAAAACGTTTTTGAAAATTAATACTTTTTGTACAATTGTGAGATCATCATTACCGCACGTCAATAGTTTAATGTCAAGCAAACAATAATCGGGTTACCAAGTTAAGTCTAATATCAGCATATAAAATACATTCAAAAAAGAAATGGTGTGAATTCTCGATATCAAAACCACAATGACAGGATAAGCTAGATACTCTTTTTATCTTATATAAATCATAATTCAAGAATGACGCACCACACCTGAATTGTGTCAATATAATATTTAGCATTCTAGGACCATATTCATAGTATTTTGGAACAAAGCTAAACTGAGTGTTTACTCTCTTTATGTTTTGTTTGAATTTTGAAATCGATTCAACATTGCGAATTGAAGGGGTCAAGATTATTCTATTTGCGAATAGTGTAAGGTATATACGAACCAGCTGTGAAACTTAAATGACAAAACGGAATAATAATATCATTACCATTGCGAAGGGGATATAGTGTTGCAATTTGTATATTCGGTGGAATAAGTTTACAAAGTTATTCAGGCGCATGGTTATTTGGAATGTAATAAGACATTAGAAGCTTTCTTCTTTCCCTTCTGACAGATAACCTTTCCCATCCTATTTTTTTCATAAACTAAGTCTGATTTTGCAAATATTGGCAGTCCTGTAATAATTCTAGCAGCTTCGAGCTGCAACTGTTCTAGTTTGGTAGAGTTAACCACCCCACAATTATCCCACACCTCACAAGCATATTCAAAAAGTGGTCTTATATATCATTTATATACCAAATACAATGTTTCCAAATTATTTCTACAAATTCGGTATTAAAGTTTGCGAAGAACATTGACATGTTTAGATACAGTTGCCAATATATTTTCGATGTGAGTATTCCATTTCGCGTCACTACTAATTTGGATTAAAACACATCAGCCATTGCCTTGACCATTCGTCCAGCTTTTCAAGGTCATGATCAATCACAGTTTTAATCTGTGATTCATCAACACTAGAATAACTGAACGAAGTGTCATCAGCAAAAAGTCTACATAAAGAAATAAGTTTTCAGCAATATCATTTATATAAATTATAAATAAAAGAGGCCCTACCTAATACCGATCCCTGTGGTACACCAGCTGATATTTTACTTAATGAGGAAGGCGATGTATTAATTACAACTCTTTGTTGTCTTTCTTGAAGATAACTATTAAACCAATATAAACATGATCTTAGTATATTTTTCTCCACAAAACTTATTTTGTCATCTTTATAATTTCACAAAATATCTATTATGTAATTATTTCACGAAATCAATTTTTTAATACATTCAAATGCTTAGATTAATAAAAATTAACACTCTTCGAATACCCTTGCTTCCCGAGATTCGGTCTTATCTCTTTACAAAGAATGATCAAATTAAAAAGAAGCATTTACATTGCATAAAACAACAGTTTACCAACATCAGCTAGCTGGACTTTAAAATTTGACAAGTTTACATTATATCTGACATCGATGTTACATGTGTTATACTTCTATCGTTGTGGTATTTAAAACCGACGCATTTAACATCGCAGTCAACAATATTATTAGAAGTACACGCCCGTACCATAGCTTTTATGTCAATCTATTAAAGGTAAACATTACAGGTGAATTATTACGATATTACATGTATATCCTACACATGTATAGAAGGTGTAAACAAATTACCGAACAGAAATATGAGTGATTTACTGACTGATGAAAATTTTCTGTTATGGGCAAAAATTGCTGCTGGCTTTACTGTAGCCACTGCAGTAACATATGTGGCATGGAATTATATCAGAAAAAGTGAAAAGTAAGTAAAAATTGTATATTGTAGGTGTTAGTCAGATCAATACATTAATGTTACAGACATTATTATTGGATTTAAATACAGTGAAATGCTAATTTTAGAAGAATAACTCGATGAACCCGATTTTAATTGTAAGATTTTACTCTTTGCAAAGATTTGAGTATTTATATTCTCACACATGTTTTTTTAATTCTAACTGAATATTTTGAATTCTGAAATATTTTTGGACCACTTACAACTATTCATATAACATAAATTAAATTTTTAAAACCAAAGTGTACGGAAATAGACTTACTTCTTTAAACTAAACGCCGTTGCTTGAAGTCGGTATCACACATCTTTTAATGTTTAAAGTTTTGATGTGAGTGAAGAACCTTCTCACCAAAAACAGCACTTCATGTGTTATCCAAAAAATGCCCTGTGAAAAAGATTTCCTCCTGCTGTGATATATTTCGAAAAAGAAGAGACAAGAAAATATTCGTGATCGACAATGTATTTAATTCCGTTACAGAAAACTATTGTCTTTCGGACACTTCTTCTCGACAGACACTATTAATCTAGCACTTGTAAAGGAAAGAAGAAGATCTATCGTTACTTCCACCCACTGAGGTGGTGAACCTTTGTACGAAAGGTGTAAAATGGGTAATTGCATTCAAAAGCATTTTTAATGTCCAATACTCGTATAAGCTATAACGTTTTAGCATTTCAGTAAAAAAATAAAGTATTCGGCATTTTTTTTTTTTTTTTAGAAAATTACCCTAAAAGAGCTGCTCCGCATTTTAGGTTATGTATACAAAGATTGCTAATCCGCTAAATCACACAATGAATATAACACTTTTCAACCCAAGTTTCTGTCTCGGTCTAAAGTTCTCTTTAAATGTTCACATTATTAAAAATGGATACCTAAATCCTCGGCATTAATTATCATCATATTTTTATAGTACATTTAAATTTATTTATAGGGAAAAAGACTTACAAGGAGTTTTTAACTGGGTTACACGACGGGTGACACAAGTATAGGAGAAACTTCTTATTTTTCCAGAGCTCATGCATATACTTTGGGGTTTGTAGGGTTCCTATTATTCCAGCTTTAGTTATCAGTGTAGTGTTGGGTGTTCTTTGTTTGTTTTTCGTTTTAGTTTGTCTTGTTTGTCTAATATCCAATCGATTTCTGTCTGGTTCTTTGGTATCTTTGAATTCACTTAATATTCATGTCAACAATTTAAATGATCAAAAACACAAAATGAATTTAAATGTTTTAGTTAAAAGTGCATTTAACGGTTGTTTAGTAAAGAAATGAATTAATATACAAATAATTTCAGAAAAGAATATCCAAGGGACACAGTGATATTACACCAGCTAAGAAGAGGCCCTTATGCACCAAGTATTTCACAATTTGTTCTAAAGATGGAAACTTATCTTAAAATGGCGAAAATTCCATACATGGTAAGAAAAATTACTGTAGTGAATTTTTTTTTCTAGAGCCACTTTCCCTGAATGCTGTAGATGGTAGCCTTGTATCGATTATTTTTCATCGAAACATGTACATGTATATCCAGAGATTCCTTATGTCGTATATTATCTGGAGCCATGGATTCTATAATTACATTCTATGCAAAGATGTTTGATATGATATCTATTGAGACAGATATTGGCGAAGATGTTTGATATGATATCTATTTTAGCACCGTACATTTCCTTCATTTTTCAAGAAAAAAGCTGTTACCACCATGTTTTTTTCAATTCGTATTCGCTGAACTTTGCAAATTAGTAGATTGTGGCTCAATGAAAATTTATGTACTTACGTATGTACCACTGGACGTTAAGCATAAAAAATCAATCAAACTATTTTGTAACATAGAGTTTCAGATGAAGTAAAATCCATAAAAAACTCTTTGCACGGAGTTAAATTTGGTTTTAAAAATATCTTTTAATAGTATGAAAGATTTGGATCGTGTCTTTCTGTCATATATACAATATTCTTCTTTTGAATAAAAGTCAATTCCTGTAACGTTCTATCTAATCACATCATAGGTTTTTGTGCCTTTCAACTATCTGCATATTAAAGATTTCAGTCATTTAAGCTGCCAGGTAAGTTTAAATAACTATTTTTTAATCGTTTGGCATTGACCATACAAACTTTCGTTTCTGCTTAATTTGTTAAAATCTGAAAATAGTCTATTTACCAGTGTTAAGGACGAAATTCCATAACAAATAACAAAAAATCCTTAAAGAAATTCTTAGAAGTCTTGACAATGAAACTCAGCTTTCTGAAAAATAAGAAATTGAAAATTTGGCAGTTATACCGTTTCATTCCAGTTCTTTAATTTTTAAAAGCATTTAGTGGGGGGAGTTGTTTACCCTTCCAGAGCACCTGAACTCATCCTAGCTTTTGTAGGGTTCGTTTTACTTCAGCTTAGTTTTCAGTGTAACATTGTGTGTACTAGATATATTTGTCTTTTGTTTCATTCTGTTGCCATGATCTTGTCTGTCTTCTTAGTTATCTATTTTTGTATGCGTTATTTTTGCTTCATCATTCTGTTTCGATAATATATTATACTTTATACAGAATGTTCATGGTCTAGCTAGAAGTTCGAAAGGAAAATATCCGTGGATAGAGTATAATGGCAAAGAAATAGCTGATACAGAATTCATTATAGAGTTTCTAAATACAACATGTAATGTGGATTTAGATACGAACTTCTCAGCACGAGAGAGGGGCATTGCTAGAGCGTTTCAGAAAATGTTAGAGGAGAATACATTATGGTATGACTATAGTATATATTTTGTTAACAGATTTATAATTTTGAAGAGAATCTTTGTAAATTTTTTATTACTCGACAAGGATGAAATAAACAAGATTTTGTCCTAAATGTGTGCACGGTGGGCCACCTTTTTCTACCTTTACACAGCACACGAGAAAAACGCCGTAGTAACATTGGAAAAAGGGGTATTTAAAAGTCAAATTTTACAGCATGCAAAGGTAGCCATTTATTTCTAGATTTGGTCCTCACTGATGTTTGCAATTCTTTAAGAAAAATCTTCTAACAGCTACTCCAACAAAGTTTTAACAATTTCAAAAGAGAAGACCTTAAGGTTATAATACCCTACCTTACAGACGCTGTGTGTGCAAAGAAAACAAATTTTAACGCAAATCACGAAAAAAGCTCACATAGTCATTTGGATCAAATGTACCGGCTAATATGCACGATCTTTTGGACGATGCATGTACAAAGGAAACAAATACAAAGTGAAGAAAAAAGCTCACTCAATCAAGATCAAATGAGCCTGCTACAGACCGAAAAATATGTCGATTTGTTTTCCGATTCATCACTTTTGAATGAGTTGTGGTATCTATGTGTTTTCATACTTACGACTTCAATGGAATTGTTTCTATTTTAAATATTTTCGGTATATCGACAATGTTTCACTGCACATGCCACATCTAACTAAAATAATAAATTTTGGTATAATTTTTCTTTTGAATTGCAAACATTGGAGAAAGAAGTGTCTTGCCTTAGTATTTATTCTCTTAAAATTTAAATACTAATCTAGTCGAAATATATATGTTTTTTGTTGTAAACACAGACATTTTTTGAAGGTGATGTAACTCTTTCAAATTTTTAATTACAAGGAATGCACTATAATTAAGGACATTTTGTTTGGTACCTCATGAAAAGACCGGTGACCCCCAAATTTTATTTTCTTAAAGCATATTATAAAAGTTATTACAATTTTTTTTCTAAATTCTATCTGCTAGTTTTCGTTCTATCTGCAGAATTTTGTATTTTCCCTATATAACCTTTGTAAAACAAGCTGTTTTATACAAACAGGAAGTCGAAAACAGTGATGGTGACATACATATTTGTTTTTAATTTTTTTTAAATCACATGATACAGACTACATTTCAACAAAGTGTTAAAAAATCTGTCCTTGGGAAGTTTTAGTCATGGTCTTTGTAATCACGAAACATTTAACATTTATGTGCACGAAATTTGTAAATAGGTGACGAAAACACCAGCAACAATTTCATTACTACAAATCACTCATTTTTTAAAGATCTATTAATTTTTGCAGGGCGGTAACACTAGACCGGTGGGTTTATGACAAAAACTGTACTGGAATGCGAATGATGGGAGTATCTTCATTGAAGATTTTCTTTTTTCAGCGGTATATCAAACAGGCGGCGTATGCCCATGGTATAGGTCGACACACGCCAGAGGAAGTGTACCACATTCTAGACAGAGACCTTCGATCACTCTCAGATTTTATGGGTAATTTTTAAGGAAAATGCTTGACTGATGATTACTTTTTTGATGGTATGCTTTGATTGTTAAAAAAATAATGATTCACAAGAAAATTTAAAGTTCTAATGCATAAAATATCATAATTTTTACTGAAAATTTTATTAATTCTTGCATCGAGATATCCTCACTTTGGTGGATACTGTTATCGCCCAATAGAAGAATGGCCCAGAAATAAAAGTAATTAGGGAAAATTTTTGGTTCTTTGTGTCTTTAAAAAGTTTTACAATATACACTATTAATTCTCTGTGGGGAAGAATTGACCTGATTTTTGTCCTTGGATTTAAAATCTACGGCCTAAATTAAATTGACCAACTATAATCTCCGACATATGATAAATAACGCCTTTTTAATAGACAGGTATACTACATGCGTATGTAGATAGTTAGCTGTTGTTAAATCTTCAGATTTGTTTATTTCTAAGATTATGTTCGCCGAATATTGTCCGTTAATCATGTTAATGTTTATATGTAAAGTTTTAGGCATCATTAGTATGGTTTAAGCCCTGCCATATAATGTGAAAAAAAATGCAAACACTTATGTAAGTGTATTACGTTGAAGTCTTAATTCAGTAAAAAAACGGATATTGTATTAACGATCTTGCGATCTATTGAAACCAATGTAAAATTAAAAAAAAATGATGCGGATTTTATACTAAAAATTCTTAATTTTGATATTTAATAGTCCTTTGAAACCTTATTAACACATCTTTTGGAAAAAATCACACATTTATCTGCCAATTAAATAAGTTTATTTCAGTTTTGGACTGTAAAACTCTTGCTTCAAAATCAATCAAAAATTTTATAAATGACCAAATTCCCCAACATTCTCTCGAAAATCCATCATGGTGGACGGTGAACCGGAAGTCAATTCCCCATTTTCTGCCACTTGGCTTTAACTGTTTTTCTGTTTCGTCTTCACTTTTGTTTAGCTTTTAATTATATTTGTAGATAAAGTAGTTCTTTTGTGTAAATGTATATTGTTTGTGCTTTGATATTTCAAAATGGTCTCGAAAACGAGAATTTGACACTTTTTCAGTTACATTCGTCACAAGTGTTTAATCTGTTTATGTGTGTATGTGTGTAACTTTTGTAAGACCACATAATGAGCCGTATCAATAACTATAATTAAACGATTACGTTATATTTTTTCAACACCGGTGTCACGTTTTAAAATTAAACTAGGCAAGTCGCCCGCTGCTGGATAGTGTTCAAATATAATAGATAATGACCCGTGCAAGGGGTAACGTTCGCCTTGGTTTAAAGTGGGGTTGAATATACATTGCATTTTCAGTATCAGCCCACGT
>JAULBM010033019.1:0-11015 GCA_032357055.1 Geukensia granosissima
GTTTCATTTTGTTGGCCATGGTCTTGTCTGTCCTCGACTTAACGATTTCTGTCTGCCCCTTTGGTATCTTCGAATCCTTTTAAACGGATAAATGATGAGGATCGTGTTCTGGTATAAATTCCAGACTGTTTGTTTTAAATATTATTACAAAGTTTTTTCTTGTGCTGTGTGGAGGTCGTAGAAGCTTCCCCAAGCTTGAGTTGTATGCTCTTATTTCTATTTTCGGGTATTAAAATGTATGTTGAAAAGAAATATTTACATCCTTTTAACATTATGATTAGGAAAGTTTCCTGATTGTTGGCTTTAAATTGTTCATATCGCTATTACTGCATGTTTTATTTGGTCCATGAAAGTAACTAGAAATTCATTAAGTTTGACTTATCTTCCTATATAGCTAGCTTGTCTGATGGAGGTTAATCCGTATCAACGCTTAACACGCAGTTCAATTTTGCTTTTGAATGTTCATTATAAATGTACATTAGATGTGAATTGTTTTCCATATTCATTCTTTTGAATAATATCTCCTTTCCTATATTTATTGTACAATGATCAGAAAATATCTTATAAACAAGATTAATACCTGGCATTGTGACAAGAAATATGACAGACACTGCATTGTCATCATTAGTTGTATCACACCTGTACTTCCCTTCATCACTTTCTTCAAATCTTTCAATCTGCAGGTTGTAACTACCAGTTACAGACAATCTTGATTTAGTTTCATTCAAATTGGGATTAATATTGGTGCCGTCAGAATATATTTCCTGGGTATCTATCCTGGACCACTGTACAGAGCTATTGCCTTTAAAAGGACACTCCAGAATTAATGTTTCCCCTAGTTCTATATGCTTTCTTACAAAAGACCAGCTAAAACCTGATTAAAAGAAATTTACATTAAACGATAATAAACTAGAAATTACCAGAAAACTGAATCGCTTACCTAATAAAAACAAAAACTCCCCCCAAAAAACGGTATCGTTACCTGATAAAGAATTCAAATCTGCCCTTATAAGCATGGCTGGTGAACAGGGGGAAAACTGGACAAAAGTTTGGTAGAGGACCATCAAGAGGCAACTTCACTAGAGTTTGTTTTCGACTAGCTAATAAGTTTCAGACTTGAAGGAATTTGCCTTGGGGTCCTATGCGAAAACAAGGTCAGTTTTAACGGCCAAAGTGTTTGATGAGCAGTAATGACGAACATTATTTGGTAGAGCCCCATCCTATGATAATATCCCTTTAGATGGATTTTAATTGGCTCAAAAGTGGAGGACAGAAGATTTTGGAGGAAATTTCTAATGGGACTATTTTTATTCGGTAATTTAATCTGTGGCGGCAGTTTTGATTTTTGGACGAGTTCTCATTTTTGGTAAGGTCCTATCTTACGCCCGAAGTACAAATTGTTCGGCAGTAACGCACAAAAATGCCATCAACATAATCTGCTCGGTAATTTCATACCAGAAAATTTTCCAGCGGGATCATTATCAAACATAGTTCCCCTGTGGCGGCCGTTGTGGTTGTTGTCAGGCAGTTTTGCCGCATACAAATTTATTAGATGACCATCGAAGGAACAGTCGAACCAAAGTTTGTGGTAATTTTCTCAGTAGTTTAAGACAGGAATATTTTACAGTTAAAGTCTCAGGAGGACTATACTAGATAATGGGGTAAATGAGTAAAGACAAGACTGTCAGTTTATTTATTCAGATTTAGCTCAAGAACTTGTAAAATTTACATTTACAGCAATTTCTTAAGAAAAGATCAATGTAAACTCCATGTAGGTTCTGTCCTCATTTTGTATTGACACCAAAGAAGAAGAGTCGGATCTTGTTTTTTTTTATTTTTGGATACTAAAACTACATAAGTGTAAAAATATTAAAAAAAATTATAGAGGGTTCTTCCAGGAGCTCAACAATGCCTCTCTCTAAATTACT
Source organism: Geukensia granosissima (assembly GCA_032357055.1). NCBI lineage: Eukaryota > Metazoa > Mollusca > Bivalvia > Mytilida > Mytilidae > Geukensia > Geukensia granosissima. Next base: position 1,929 of record JAULBM010033019.1, read on the forward strand.
TACCACAATATTGTCAACATTCAAAGAAGGCCGTCAAAACTACTGTGAAAAAGCGTACTCCACAAGTGGTGTTAATAAAATGTGAATATTAAACAAATCAAAAGATTTGTTTCAATACCTCAAATATTTTGTACAAGTATTCAAACTTCTGACGTTTCCAACCTGTATACCACGTTTCACATTCACAACTTAAAGCTGAAGAAATTAATACATTCGTGTTTTGTAAAACAAAATGAAATTCTAAGATTTAAATATTTGGTTCCAGGTAAAAAGAAGTTTAAGTAAGTATGAGAACGCAATGCTTGTTCTAACAAATGCAGTTAAAGTATTAATCTTAAATTGCTGAATTTGACAGACGAGTTTTCCAACAGACCGTTGGCTCAAATTTGGCGCCCCTACAGACCGACTTGTTTTCGTATGAAGCAGAATTCATCCAAGGACTCCTGTGAAATGACAAAAAGAAAATTGCCAGCTCGTGAAATGTTACCTTTCACTGTATTTATGATGTTTAACATTAAGAAACCCTCGATTCAATGAACATCTTGACCATCTATAACCTATAGCAAGCGAAAACATAAAAAAATTAAAAAATATTATCATTTTCAACATTCTAGAAAAATTTACGTATATTAATGACGTCAGTAACTTGTTTGTTTGTTTGTTTGAATGGGGTTTTACGCCACTTTCAACAATTTTTCAGTCATATTGCAGCGGTCAGTTTTACTGGTGGAGGAAGCAGGAGTACCCGGGGAGAACCACCGACCTTGGGCAGGTTACGTCAGTAACTTGAGTACGTGCACTTTTAAACTAAAATAAAGCGGGACATATTAAGAGCATTTATTGTTCTTTTCAACCTTTTCCTGTATGTGTTTTTCATGTGAATTGATTAATAAAATATGTTTACACTAACCTTCTACTTTAAAAGAACACGACTCCAGTAAATGTGATTCATACTTAGATTTATTGAATTAGATTCAGAATCAGACCAAGAGAGTTAACTTGTTAACGACAAACGGTATGAATTCAACTTTCCTGTTGGAAACTTCCAAGATTTATATGTTGTTATTCCTGCTTCTCTTGCAGAAAGGGTTGATTCAATACTCTCGTGTCTTTTTCAAGTATTATGATTTTTTGAAGAGAATATTTTTGCTTACCTGTTGTAATGTAAATTGTTAGAACAATCTCATCCAATCAAAGTTGAAATAGTCCTTCCTTAGAATTAATGGTCGCCATCAATCATTGTTTTTGTGTGTAGCTACTTATGTGAATCTAATTCAATAAATCTAAGTATGAATCAGATTTATTTTTGTCTTAAGCTACTTGTGTGAATCTAATTCACTAAATCTAAGTATGAATCAGATTTGCTTACCCTTCCGGACCACCTGATTCCACTCCTGTTTTGTAAAGAATTTAGTTGCGTCCAAGCCTTTGATTTCCTTTGTTTCCTTTTTCTCTTTTTGTTTGTTTCAACTTTGTCTTGTCTTTTTGAACAATCCACTTTTGATCACTCACATGGTTATTCTACACTGTCTACACTGTCCCATAAACCAATGCTTTAAACCATTATTGCTTTTCGTGGCCATCTTGCTTAGCTGGAGGAAATGTCAGACACAATTTGCAACTGACTAAGTAGCTTCATACAAAAACATTTTAAGCGGATTTTCAATAGTTTCATATATTAAACTATGTTCGACTCTAGCAGCTAACCTGGTTGGCTGGTGGAGAAACCAGACCTTATTTTGGTTTATCTTACCGAATGAAACATAACGTTTTGACTTAGTATTGAATATTTCGATATAGAAAAGACTGACAAACTAATCATCCATGGTATAAATATTTTTGTTTAGCTTCCATATGAATGACATTTTAAAATGTTACTTGTGAAGCTTAGCTTTAGGGGTTTACATTTTGAATCTGTGCATTACATTATATTCTCTGTGTTTCACTTTGTTAAATGGGTTCCTTGATTCGTAAGAATCACCCCTCCCCAAAACACTTATATTCCTAAAAAAATTATATAAAAATATAGCCATTTGTTTGTCAAATGCTCATGCATTTAATTTCAACTGTTCTGATGCGCATGCTGTGTACTAATTACAATATTGTAAAAAATTACCTGTAAATATCAGACTCAGTACCATATAGCTTAGAACCGCCATCTAAAAGAAAGGTAACATATGCAAGTGGTCAAAAATTAAAAATGAAATGATGTCGTGTATTATTGAAAAATCAATTATAAATTCTAATTATTGGGCGACGCCTCAGATTTCATTGCTTTAAAAGTTGATTACGGTCGCCGACACAGTTTTAAGCGGGATTCGCTCTAAATACCGATCACGGTAAAATTGTTATTAGAGGAGGTAGCGAATTAGGAATAATTTTAAAACACAATCTCATCGTCTTGTAAATAGCTATTGTCTAATTAAATAAAATTAATAGAGTTCCATTAAACGTCTTCTAAATTCCTCATCCGACTGTTCGTAACTTGGTGTAGGTATACCTTTCGATTATATTTCTCTTTATCTGTTCAGAATCACCGTTACAAATTACGAAACGTATGAAAATGAAATACGGTATATTCCTAGTAGAATTTATTATAAGTTCTAAATAGTGTTGATTATTTATATTAAAGTCTGACAGTTCTAAATATTATTCCATTTATTATTTTTTTATTGAAACAATTTCCCGATGATGGAGACCTGCGTTTCATCTATCTTTTATTCACCCTTTGTACATGATGGGCATTGCATTATAAAGATGTATGAGGGTATCTGCCGCTATTTGACTGTAATGGAAATGATATATACAGTTGAGAATTTGCATACAGTAGGGTGTAAATATAAATAAATCATCAGAGGAATTATAAATAAATCCAAAACAGAAACTTGCCTGATGTATTAGCTGCTCCAATTAGTGTGTGAGTTCCTATTGTCCGGAAACTTTGCATTATTTCCCTATAATGTCCAATAATTAATTGCAGCGAGCGACATTTAATGTGTTTCCCTCTTCCTATAGTTTTTACCGGATGATTTCAAATACAAAAAATATTAAATATTAAAGGCCTCATCCGAACTTTGTTCAGCAAATCAATTTTAATAAAAACTCCTCCCCCCAAAAAACAATAGACCAATTTGTGGAACAATCATTGAGTTGAAATTCATCTTTCAAAATTTCAGCATATAAATGTTCAGACTACTACTTTATATAAGCAAACCAAGATGTCCGTTATTGACTTAGCTGAGTCCTCTTGTAAGTTCGTTATTTAAAGTTTGCTAAAACCGCATGTATATAACAATTTTGAATAGTCCTCTGTTCCCACACTCGTGTCAGCTTCCACATGCATTGGAACATAGGAGTCTATAGGAAATGAGCCCAAGTAATGTGTAAGTTAAACTAGTGCAAGAAATAACTCTAATTGCAATACACAGCTGGCCTCTAGAAGCTTCTGGCTAGAGTACGTGGCACAAAAAAGAGTTACACGTTAAAATTGATGTTAATGTTGCATAAATGTTATACTAGTTGCATGTTGCATGACTATTGGTATAATTAGGATATGATTAGTCATCAAAGACCACGAATAACACAGGTCATTAATTCAATTATTTTTAAGTTTCAAGTGAGCTAATACCGTCAAATTGTGTTCTAGCATTCTGTCCTCTGAAAACCAAGAATTGGTGGAGCAGCCTTCTTTCAAAAATGGAACCGGCATCCCTGCCATTAACCATGATGGTAAAGCACCCGGTATAGATTTCATACCTGTAGAACTATAAGAACACTTAAGATTTTGTTACAGGTTTTACATAAAATTTTTAATAAGTGTTTCAAATATAGTAAAATTCCTTCCATGTGGAGTAAAGGAATTATACACCGATCCATAAGTGTTCTACATCTGACCCTATGGATCCTTTGTCTTATCGAGGTATTACTTTGTCGCCTTGGACATATAAAATATAATGTAGTTTAATAATAGATTGACATCTTGGTTAGAATCAAGGGAGTTCATTCAAAATGAACAAAATGGCTTTCGCCACACTAGAAGTACTGATGACCATTTGAGTACACTTACGTCTATTATTGAGACAAGAAAATTAAAGAAACTGTCTACATGTGCTGTTTTTGTTGATTTTAAAAAAGCATTGGACACTGTAAATAGAAATACAAATACAAATTTACAAATACTTTGAAATACTCTTGATACATGGTGTGAAAATAAACTATTGAATGTAAATTTAGAAAAAATTTAAGTTGTAAATTTTAGAAATCCAAGTGTAAAACAAACATCAAATACATTTATAATGCAGAAGTATGTATTGCACACAAATATCAATATCTTGGTTTATTATTAACTGAATATTTAGATTATAATAAAATGGCAAAAGCTGTTGCTAAGTCAGCTAGCCGAGCCTTGGTTCTAATTATAGTAAAGAGTAAAGTACATGGGGGTTTCCAGTATGATACATTTACAAAATTATTCGATACTCTAGTCTGGTCAGTAGTATCCTATGGTGCAGCCATATGGGGTACAAAGAATTTTCCATGCATTAGTGCTGCACAGCATAGAGATATCAGGTTTTTTATGGGTGTAAGTAAATATACCCAAAATGATGCTATTAATGGGAATATGGGCTGGATACCCCCATGTGCAAAACAATGAACTTGTGTTTTTAGACACTGGAGTAGGTGTAGCACGTTTATACGTTTAATTTGCGTCCAAACACTTTCGGTAAAACATTCTCTCCTCAGAAACTGCTCGGTCAATTACTACCATAGATTAGTTGAACCTTCCGTTCTCATGGTCTATCTTCTATCATATAGAGGATATCCAATGATCATATTTAGGCTTTAATAATAAACAACTAGTATATCTGCTAAAGTGGGTAGCGTGACAATAGACTTTAGACGATCAAACTTGTTCTTAAGTTAATAAATGCATTTCTTTCAACAAAAAAGGAAAAAAAAACTTTACTGGATTCCAATCTTTACAAGTGTCCTTAGAGCAACGTTACATTGCAGGGTCTGCGAATTGCTCCGCAAAAATCTTTCCAATCTTTCTATCAGCAGTAAAAAACGGGCACCAGAGTTACAAGCCATTCTAGAAGTGGCGTGAATCAAATTTGGATTCTAAACAATTCCAAAGATCTGTTAGAATGCATTAAATCAAGGTCCCTTACCACTTGCAATAACATCAAAACATTTGATTTTTCCACCCTGTATACTACCATTCCACATTCAAAACTCAAAGAAAAATTAAGAACCTTAGTTCACCTCTATTTTAATTTAAAAAAGATGGCAAACGCAGATACAAATATTTGGTTCATTTTTAATGTTTGGTGGACATGGTTTCAACAGACTGTCGGCATTCCAATGGGAACCAACTGTGTACCTCTTTCGCCGATTTATTCTTTTATTCGTATGAAGCTGCCTCATACAGAGCCTTCTACAGAGAAAAATAGAAAGAACGTTCGGTCAATCTTTTGGTTCACGTTCCGCTATATAGATGATTTTCTTTCACTGAATAACTCTAAATTCCCACTGTCATGAATACACATCCGTTTCTATACCGGTTGTGACTATACACCGGCTTTGACTACTGAGTAAACGACGGGTGCCACTTTTTTGAGAATGAGTTGCTTACCCTTCCGGAGCACTTGAACTCACCCCGGTTTTTGTAGAATTCGCGTTACTCCCGCTTTAGTTTTAAGTGTAATGTTGTGTGTTCAATGTTTGTCTCCCGTTTCATTTTGTTGTCCATGGTCTTGTCTGTCTTTCGAATTCACGATTTTTGTCTGCTCCTTTTGTATCATCGAATTCATTCCTTTCGACAGTGAATAAGAATGAATTAATTTATTCTGGGTGCTTCAGTTTGAAAGGGCCTTTTCAGTGCATGCAGTTTAGTCGGTTTAGGTTATTTCGTGATTTTTCATGAAGTGCGACACCTGAGATGTGCATGTACAGCTTAATTTTTATCAACATTTATTAAATGTTTGTTCGTATACGTATAATAAGTGCATGGACTAAGTTTCTAGATGTTAAGATGAGAAGTGTATACAACTGTTGTATTCACTATTCTAGAATAAAAAGCTACAAGAATTTCGACACGCTGCCCACCTTCTACAGTTTTAGTTGTGCATTATTAAAGCATAAGAATGATCATTTGGTTTACTTATTTGGATGTCTTCTACATGATAAAAGATAGACCAGGAGAAATGTATCTATTATTAAAAGGAACCCGAAATATGGTAAACTGTGCTACAATTAAGAGGGAAGAAAAGATAATGAGGAATTTCTTATGATGTCATATCAATGATAAAAACGCCGGACAAATTTGGAAAGAGGCGTACTATATTTAGATTCAAACATGACAAACTAATTTAGTGGAAATAATTAGTAAAAAGCAATTCCATTTGATACCAAATAGTGGCATGCATCATGGTTAATGTGGAGTGGATGCTCATGCATCATGGTTAGTGGAGAATGGATGGCCATGCATCTTGGCTGGTTCGGAGTGGTATGTGCCCATGTATCTTGGTTAGTTGGGAGTGGAAGCTCATGGACCATTGTTAGTGGGGTGTGGATGCCATGCATCTTGGTTAATAGAGAGACGCTGCCCATGTATCATGGTAAATGGATACCTATGCATCATGATTAATGGGGAGTGGATATCAATGCATCACGATTACAGGAGAGTGGATGTCCAAGCATCATGATTAATGTAGAGTGGATGCCTTTGCCATTTTTAGAAGAGGACTTTTTCACCATATTATGGTAGTAATTGACAAAGCAGTTTCAGAGAAGAGAATGTTTATACGCAAATTATAGGTATTAACTCATTTGGTACCCCTAAAAATGATTGATTACTGACCTGTGCTATTTGTGCTGACTAAACATATCATTATTAACACCCTGTCAACTACCATGCAAAACATTTAGGCAAGTTAACATTCAGTTTAAAATTTCAAAATGTAAAAAGAATTCGATGATTCCAATGGGGCAGGCAGAATCGTTAAATAAGAAGAAGACACACAAGTCCATGGCCAACAAAAAAGAAACGAATGACAAACATAATTAAGTACACTCAACACTTCCGTAAAAACTAAAGCTGGAGTAACATGTTACTCTCTTTTTGTGTCACGTCATCTAGCCAGAAGCTTCTAGAGGCCAGCTGTGTTTGGCAATTAAGGCCAATTGTCACACCAGAAAACTAAAGCTGGAGTAACATGTTACTCCCTTTTTCTGTCACGTCATCTAGCCAGAAGCTTCTAGAGGCCAGCTGTGTTTAGCAATTAAGGCCAATTGTCACACCAGTTTATCTAACCAATGACTTGAGATAATTTTCTATGGACTCCAGTGTTCCAATGTATGTTTGGCTGTGGAAACGATATTTGGTGGTTGACACGGTCGTGTTAACGGAGAACTATTAAATAAATGTTAGTTTAAGCAAAATTTTTTAGTAATTTTTTCAAAGAATTAAACTAAGTCCCATACGGAAATCTTGTTTTTACACAAGACAGCATACTGAAATTTTGAAAGAGGAGTTTTAACTTAATGATTGTTCCATAAATATTTCTATTTGATTGATTAATTGTTTCTTGGGATGGAATATCTATAGATTGGCTAAACAAACTTCGGATGAGCCTTGTAATATTCAATATTCAATATTTTTTGTATTTCGAATTATCATGGAAAACTTATCAAAACTATCAAAAAAGCAGAGGGATTTTTAAAATCTAAAGCTCTCCACAAGAGCTTCAACAAACGTGGAATATTACTCACTGTGCAAAGCTCAAAATAAAAAACGTGTATGCGGTCCCTACGTGAATTTATCAATATTGATCATGTAACAAAAAAAACCTATTAACACAAAACAGATATCTCTGTAATGAATGCTCGCAGTTACCGACGGCAAGCCGAAACTGAGATTCTTGATAATAAAAAGCATTTGTTCTTTTTGTTTTTTTTTTCTTTTATCTTTTAGTTTGTTTCGAATTTGTCATGTCTCTTTGAAAATGATGACACACATTAATTCCGTATGTAGTGATTTTTCTGTCCAATATGAAATCGTTGTAAAAGTATCTGTCTGTCAACAGTAGCCCCTATTAATGGAATCCAGTACTAGAGTATCGTATAAATTAAGACATATATATTCCATAGTGATGTTGAAATGTTGATAGACATTATGAGGGGATAGTTCACAATAGGAAAATCGGTCATGTCTCTTGCCACAAAGCATTTTTCATCCAAACTTTCCGTCAGTTTTAGACCTTTCAGTTCTTTCATTTTCTGTAATATTGTTAGTTTAAAGTTTTACGTGATAGATACAAATAAATCACCAAATCACATTCTGATATTAGTGAAAGTGCACCATTTGAAACTTAAAGGGTAGGGTATCTCATAAAGTTGAAAAATCCCTTGTATTAATAGTCTGCACAAAAATATAATAGTGATGACACGGAAATTGATCAAGCATCTTGCTTTTAATTCAAAGAATTTAGTGGTTTTAAACAAAGTCACAAAATAAGGTTTGTAACGTCCTGAAAACAAATATCATTACATGTGTTTGTCAACCATTTTAAGTAAACAGCGGCATCAAGGTGGAATAGATGTGCAAAGGTAGGGAAGTAAAATGTCATACTGCTATTAAAGCGGGAGAGGCCATGTCAGAGATCGTCGGATTCTTATTTAGTGCACGCCACGCCTTGAGATGTTTATATAACAATTACTGAAAATTGTTAACTTAGTTGACATGTCAATGACGGTTGGTGGATCACTTAGCAGAACTCACATAATTTTAGTATTAAGCAGAGTGCAGAAAGATACAGTTTTATGGTTCAGATTCTGTTTGAAGAAAAATGTAAAAGAGTTATTCTTTTGTTTATGATCCAAGTCGCAAATTACAAAACATATGTGAGAGGTTACTTCTTGAAATGTACATATAGCATACCTTTTTTCATAGTTATTTAATATTGGTAATTTTGGTTATTTGAAACCACTGGGTCGACACCTCTGCTTTTGGAACATTGGTCCCGGAGGGTATTCACCAGCCCTGTTGTCAGACTTGTCTGACATGAAATTTATCAAACAATGTTT
>JAULBM010033030.1:0-11015 GCA_032357055.1 Geukensia granosissima
TCCGCAGGTTTTATGATTTGATGACTTGCGCCAGACAACCGTATCACAAGATAAGATTGAACCAGGAAGTTAAATCTTACATTAACCTTTGGCAATTTCCCTTTAATTAAAAGGAGTTTATTGATAAATTAAATAAACCATATTTTTTCCTTTCCAACGATGTATAGCATGTGTGCATTGCTGCCCTGTTAAGGTCAATTCCTTTAACCTTCCTTTTTTACATTGAGTTCAATGGAAAACGCGAAACTGTAAAGAAGACCTATGGAGATTTTTCTACAAGAATCTATATAGCTAGTCTTCCGATCCTTGTTGTTTGATCATGGTGTTCTGTGTCTTATGAAAACTAAACGTTTGTTTATATGCTATGGAATGAACTTTCCTTGATCATGTTGATATACATTGAAGAATCCCACTGCCGATTTGGAGATTGTTGTCAATAATTAACTAAGTAGACACATTTTTAGTCAGAGGACACAGTCGATGACAGCATAGATACATATGTGATATATTATTGGGTCACCTTAATTAAAGAAAAATAAGGTGTAGTATGATTGTCCATGAAAAAGCCTTTAAAAAGGTATTTCTTACAAACATCCACAAGTTGCCTGCAATAATGGTCAAGGATCCAAACTAGCCACCAACAAAATAAAAAATCAAATAATAAGGAGGGAGATGACGACACATGTCTTCCGATGAAGACACAATACTAAGTGCAAGTCAAAACTTTGTAATAAAATTTAAATGGATAAAAAAGGGTGAACATTTTTCGTGTTTCAAGTACAACGCTTTACGAACCAGCCGTAACCCATACGTCGTGGAACTGCAAAAAATAATTATCCGAGATACCAAAACTGAAAATCGTTCTGTCAGAAGACAAAAAAGACCATGACCAAAAGAAGAGTAATAAATAACCAACAATAGTAAACAAAACTTTAACCTTAACAACACTAACCATGTAAAAATAATGGGTGAGCTTAAACACTCCGGACGGATATATAAACTGAGAAGCACTTTGCAAGCATAATGTTACCAACCATGTCTTTTGCAATTTTGGAAAATGAATATTTAAATATTAATATCAATAATATTTTTAGATAGCCCAGCATATTACTGTTTCTGTTCCTGCCAAGATGGCACAGATTTTACAGGACTTTTATACCAGGGATCAACTCTCTTATTAATAAATAATATGTGACCATATCTTTAAAAGGTAGGCTATATAATTTTGAATAAACACCAGTAATATTTACTTAGAAATTTTGTACCTTACTGATCCTCCTACAAATATGCTGCAATATCAGTGGGACTATCAGAATGCTACTAATGGTTCTGTGTATTGAACATTCTTTCTTTCTGAGCAAATGCCTTTTAGGCTTCTGAATTATATCCGCAAATTGAACAGGTTTATTGCTATATTTATCATGTTATATCTGATATGCTCACTTTTAACATTTCATAAAACAGCCTCATTTCATACTTCATAGAATTATATTTCCTTATATAGAACAGATTTATCTGTCCTCGGGCAACATAAGAATTCTAAAATAGTTTCCGTAATTCCGTAATGTATTATACGAATATTTTGTGTCTTTATTACGAAATATGAATTATTTTCCTGCCTTTGCGTATAGTAATAATATTAGTCAAGATGGTACTCTGCAGGACAAATCGTCTTATCTGGGTAAAATAATTTGCATAATAGCCATCAAGGTCGTGATATGCACTGCTGGGTTTTGTAAAAAATATAAAATAAATTTTGCAATGAACACCAGCCCTTCATTAACGTGTTAGCTGTAAATTGCAAGCCAAATATGCTTGGGATGTTATAGTTATACATCTATTGGAGAGGTGTGAATGCTGATATTCAACGAATCTTGCAGATGTAGGTGACAGAACGTCATTTGTATAACGGCAGGTGAAAATGATGGTTTAAACTGGCTTTCTGTCATTCCTCTTGCTTGGACTTGGGGGTAAAGTCTGCCTCAAAGGCCAAAAAAGTAAATAAAGGGCTGAGTGTTAATCATTTGAACATTTACTCACTAAACAGGATTAATATGTTGTTAATCAAGTTTATAAATGGTTGTTTTCATTTTAAGTATTGGTCCAAATAAAAATCAGGCAGGAGGTGATTCCTCTATAGATATCAAAAACCCACCAATTAAGTCAGGGACTGTTCCTGTATACATAACCAGCCTTTGTTTGCCATTTGAGCCGTGTACTTTTGGGATAAAAACTACATAGAATGTACATGAAATAACCATTTGCAAGAGTTTTCATTCTTGATTTCTTTGATTTCTTAGAGATATAAATGATTGGCATTGACTGAGAAATGGCTGTAATCGTATTAAATCAGCAAAAACATAACATTTTTTAATATTTGGGATATCAACACCTATTTAATGATGTCAAAAAATTAATAACGCTAACTTTTTATTCCATAAATAATGCTGCACATACTAAGAGCATTTATTTTTCTTTTCAACAAATACTTTAAAAGAATATTATACTAAGGTTTTTATAATGTGCAAATTTCTGGGCCAAAAACGAACCTTACTGGACCTTTTCCTTTGATCCGATCATTTACTGCTTTCCCTTTATATCAGTACATGTATTACAGATATAAAATAAATTTGAATTTCAGATATTGAAATACCAGTTATAGTGAATGTGTTGCAGTTATTTTTGTTTATCATAAATTGGATTTGATAGTCTAGAATAATTTACAGTACCAAAATAGACTGGGGAATTCAAACGAAAAGTGCACCAGATCTGTTACTGTCTATAAAACTCACTTCATGGAATGCCTTTTTCAGAAGTAAAAGGTGTTATCATTTTTAATCTCAATAAAATTTTGCAAAAAGATGTATCATGATGAGTCTTAACAGAAACTATTTTCGTTTATTTAATTACTTTTAGATGGTAAATTATCCTTGAGCAAGAGAAAAGTCTCTATCAGATTTACAATGTAAAAGGGAGATAACCCTCTTGACAGGGTTTTACAAAAGACACTGTAGAATGCACATAGAGTAAGTTATTACTAAAAATATAGTTGCAAAATTTCTTTCTCATCTCAATACAACAATTTATACAGGTATATTGTTGATATTATTCCATTTTGAAAATAAAGTATTTTAGAAGACAGAAGAAATACTAATGGAAAATTCCCCACCTGAAACAGTTATTATGTGCCTGAAAAGTACAAAATGTATCTGGTGTGGGCAGTACTTTCAATTTTTTATTGGAGGACTCAATGGGTTCTATTTCCTGACAGAAAATTAGTAAAATAATCCTAAGATAAAGGTTTGAAATTTCCAAAAAGCCATTGTACGAAGTAAGGTTTACAGAGAGTTGATAGAAATGAACAAGTAAACCATAAACTTTACACATGGAATAAATCCACACTTACAATTGTATGTAGTGTAGAACTATATCTTTATATCCAAGCACTGTTATTTGCTGCACAGTGATAGCTTGATAGACCATTAATTGCAGTGATAGAAAATTTTTCTAACATATACCGGTACCTGAAAGTGATATATTAATTATAAAGTTTGACCTGTTTTACTTTGTCCCATGCATAAAGCACATTACACACGTTGAAATTTGGCTTTTGAATATTTGTTATAAACATATGCAAGGTGTGAACCATATCTTTCTAGCATATATTCCATATTCTTTCTTTTAAATGATTATTTTCTTCGTATTCTTGTGATTGATGTATTGTTGGTTGATTTACGCCCAGCGGCAAATATTTCATACATATTCAGTACAAGTATAAATCAAACAATTATCAAAAAAACAGAAAATGGATGGGACAGGACATATCAGGGAAACAGCTTTTGACAAACGCCGGAAAATGGGTGACCATAAAACACTCAATGAACACCATTGTTGGTATTAAGCATGTAATTCTCTCAACCAGGGGTTTGATTGAGATAAAAAAAAATCTTGGAACAAGAAAAATATGGATTGCAATGTCCAAGGGGTGAACAAAGACTTTCATATCAATTTAACATGCTACAAATTACATGTATTTTGTGTTAAATTAACTCCAACATTGCTTTTAGAGGTATGAAATCTGAAGAACAACTACATATTGGTGGGTTTTTCCACACCATGTATCACTTCTCCATTGACATGGCATGAGTTTAACAAAGACTGCTACTGAATATATTTCTCTTGGATTTCTTGTGGTGTTGGTCAAATCGGTCTTTTTTCTTCTAACAAAAATGTTTGTGTATTCTGCCCCTTTGGTATCTTCGAATTCCTTACAAACTCTTCTTTAAACTCAGGTAGCCCATTTGGGATAACTCTGAAGGAATTAGATATATCAAATATTGTTATTATAAATATGATCAAGCTTTAAGAAGCGATAACATAATGCCTATTTGGTATGTTGCGTTATAGCTGGCAGTCGTAATAATTTTTGAGACCCCTATTGGCAGACAATAGAAGAATGGCTTGGTGGAAATCTAAGGGGAAACCCGATTGTAACATAAGGATGTTTTCTTCTCAGGTATATATCTGTAGCAGGTATTAGATTTTGTAACTTCGCGGGTATTATCCTTTCCAAAGCATTGGATAGATTCACCCTTAATTGTTTTTTTTCATTAAATCATAACACAATATTGAGAAAGAAGATGTGGTATGATTTTCTATAACACAACCACCCAACATATAAATTAGACATCTACAGGTTACACTATTCTTACATATCCACAATCTAATGCAAGCTGTAAAAGGCCCCAAAATTTAATATGATATATTTAAATGTAATAACTATCGCCAAAAAGTATACAATGTAAATTGTAACACAAACAAGAATAGTGACATCCTCTGGATTACAAGTTCTTGGATGGGGACTAACACATGAAGCATGTGGCGGTGTTAAACATGTTTGTGAGTACCCAACCTTCTCCTTTATCTGGGACGTACAGTGGTGTTACAAAAATACATAAAAAAAACTTATAAAACCTACTGCATAAGATTTAACTTTTGAAGTCGATACATATTACTCAAAACAAGAGACAGCAAGATCTACCGACTCGCTATTTCTGAAAGGTAAGTCAAAATCTGAACATAGATGATAAAAAACATCGTAATCTTAAGCTAAGACATAAATAAAAACGCATCTGGCAGGAGTTAATGTTAAAATATTATTAAAAGCCATAGAAAACAATGTATTGTGCAAAAAATATCGACTGCATGTAGGACAAAAACGTACCAAATATTGACTAAAATGAGAAGAGAGTCAATTCTGATGCCTAAGAAGACAATATTTAAAGATCGTAAATAATTTTATCGAGATAACATTTTAACTGGGACGGTGATGTTACAAAATGTCATAAAACAACTTTTAAAAACCAAAATACATCAGATTTAACCTCTGAATTTAATAATACTATGTAGGCAATTAAAAGCGTAACAAGAGACAACAAGATGAACATACCTCTAAAATACTATAAATACTCTATGTCAGAGTGGAAGAAAAAATGTCTGCCGTATTCTTACAATATAGTGTTTATTTTGTAGATTGAAAAAAGTGCAAGTAAGTTGCAATAATACTTTTTAGAAATCACTATGTATTTTAAGTTACGCCGAGTTTTTAATTCTCTACGGGGATTTCACATTGTAAAGTCAGCCATTTGTTTACCGGAAGTGGCTCTTTGCACGCGCTAGCGCGAGACCGGGTGAACACATTGTCAACGCTGCGTAATAATTAAGTAATTAAACTAGGATTTAATAACATGCAAAAGTGGCTCGAGGTGCACTTGAATCGAAATTAAAAAAGTAATTCTTCTTATATGAATTGCAAGAGAAGGTCCCAACAAAAGAAATGTGCACAATTTTTTAAATTACTTTATCTAGGTCAAACTTAAGCGCCCCCACCTAAAACGAAGATGGCCGACCCTCAATGTTAAATCACCGTAGAGAATTTCAGGGGCAGATAATAGTATGTAAAACGTTATTTAAAAGCGTTAAACATAAATAGTTTACTGTGTCTTTCTTTTGATTAAATATAAATACAAAGGCAGAATCGCAGAAATAAATTTATAAAGCTCGAAAATCACACTCCAGAAAAGCCTGACATAGAGTATAGGGAAGTCCCTTTATGGTCCTTGTCCACGCCATTTCATATTGTAAAAATGCTTAAATGAGGCAAAACTTTAGAGTAAAATCATGTTTTTCTTTGTTTATTTCAAATTTGTGGCTCATCGATCAATTGTAGGATCCTTCAAATATCCCTGTCACCAAACTTGTAGACAATTATTTCAACAAGTGTAGACACTAAAATGTCTGACCCGTTAAACATGTGGACACACCCAGTCGCATTTAATATAAGTATGTCATATCATCAGAAAATTTAATTTCTGCTGTGCCTCTGAAACTTAACCTTAATGATCAAGTTACGGATAAATGGACATAAATGTGATAATATGATGCAAATTTTACAAAGAACCACAACCATGAAAATTAAGTCAATGGCACAGAACATATGACAGACTGACATGCACAACTTAACAAGAATAAACTATCAGGCCAATAACTTTTATCCTATCATCAATCGTTATTAAATTAGTGGCTCAGGAGGCTGAGCCTGTATCGCTTAGCTGATATTTGGTCAAGAAGTTTCATTGTAGAAGATTTTTTAATGAATCAGCCAATCAGAAACAAAAATCATTCGTGGAGGCTATTTTAAGTTTTCGATCAGGAACTTACAGGATCTTGCATAGATGCTCCGTATTGAGTATTAATCCATTTGGCCTAGTGGTTTCAATGAGAAGATTTCTAATGTATCAGCCAATCAGAAAAAAGAATCGTCCATGGCAGCCATGTACTTTGTCCGATCGGGAAGAAATTAGCAAACTTTGTAAAGGACCTTTTATAGATGCTTCATATAAAGATTGGTTCCATTTACCCAAGTAGTGTCAGAGGAGAAGATTTTTTTATGTTACAGCCAATCAGAACCATGGACTGTCCATGACGACCATGTTTGTTGACGGATTGTGTAAAAATGAGCAATGTTTATAAAGGACCTTATATAAATGCTTCCAGTCAAGTTTGTTTAAATTCAGACCAGTGGTATCAGAGGAGTTAATTAAAATGTAAACGTTTACGAACGGACGACGGACGAGAAGTAATGACAAAAGCTCACATGGCCTCTGGCCAGGCGAGCTAAAAATGACCAAATTCTACAAAATTCATCTAAGTCACTGGATCATAAAAAAGTTCAAGGTCTCATGACATAAAACAGAAAAAATGAGAAAACTTTATTAAGAACCTCACATAGAAGCTCCATATCAAATAAAAAACAATTCAGCCAAACGGTCTCAGAGGAAAAGATTTTGAATTTATCAGCCAATCAGAAACAAGATCATCCATGGAGGCCATGTTTTTATTCCGTATGGCACGAAACGAGGAAATTTTACAAACGACCTTCCATAGATGCTCTGTACTTGCATCTGCCCTTTAAAATATGTACATACAAGATATAGTTAGTCTGTATATATCTGTAACAGTTGCTGAGAAAATGGACTTACAATTTGAAAATATGTTGCAAATCTCACAAAATAACTCACTGTTTAAACAAGGTCAAGGACATATGACATATGGCAGACTGACAGGTACATTGCACATCAATCTATGATGATCTATCGTGTGTCTTACTGAAACATGGCCTTATCACAAAAACTTAACACAGGGCAATGAACCGTGAAAAAAGAGGTCAAGGTCAAACGACTTATAGCAGACTAGCAAAAACTCACCAAGATCTAACACTCGACCAAATATAGTAGGTCTAAGTATTGCGGTTATTGAGAAATAGACTTCAATGTGTAAAATTTACGAAGTCACTCATCCGTCATAATCAGGTCAAGGACAAAAGACATGACTGACATATGTTAGACTGACATGAATTCCTCATAATGTATAAGCAAGTCCAATTTTGTTGACCTACTTTGTATAGGTCCTGTGAACTGGATCTAAGCATGAAAACTTGACTAAGTCTATGGACCGAGAAAATTAGATCGAGGACGTAAGACAAATGCCAGACTGGCATGCATTCCTAATAATGTAGATACATACCTAAAATTGTTGATCTACCATGTATAATAACTGAGAACTGGATCTAAGCATGTAAGCTTGACTAATTCAATGGACCTAAAGTAAGGTCAAGGACATAAGACTATGTCAGACTGGCATGTACTCACAATTATGTATAGGCATACCCAAAACTGTTGACCTGCGATATATAGTTACTGAGAAACAGATCTAAGTACGAAAACTTGACGGTGAGTCACTGAACCATGCAAATTATGTCAAGGACAAAGGTCATGCAGTTAATCGACGATTTCATAACACCAACTATATGCACAACAATTTTGGTCCTCCGAGATTCAATAGTTGTATAGAAATAGATCTTTCAAAAAAACTAACACCGCCGCCGTCGGCGCCGACAAATATCACATCTGTCTCGCTTTCGCGATTTCGTCGCAGTAGAAGGCAACGAAATTGTATGAAAATGTAAGACTTGATCAGAGATCGCAGTTAAATGCATCTGTTGTCTTTTGTCCATTTTTGTCCATTTACATGTAGTACCCAAAATGAATCTGATGTATCTTATTATCTACCCACTCCGTGTAAGAGTGACAACTCTAGGTTAGCAGTACTAAAAGTGAATGTTAACTGTCCAACCAGACTTTTTTCAAGCAATCAATTTGAATTTACAATTTAATAATGGCATGTACATGACAGCATTACATATAATAGTGTTTTATAACGAATTCTGGTCATACATAGCAAACAGATTGATTGTTGTTTAATGTCCAGTGGCAAATATTTCATGCATATTCAGGACGAAAACAAGTTAAACAATAAATCAGTACGTAGACTGTGAGCAAGGGACAGGTAAGGGAGGAACTTTTAGACTGCCACTGGAAAAATTGCGGGTTGGGTAGGGGCGGAAAAGGGCGAGGTCGTTAAGGCCCATTTTTGGCCCAAGAATTCGACTAAAAATTGAATATTGACTAAATACTTTTTGTATTTAATGATGTCTATAAAGATAAAATCCAACATAATTTTTAGTTTAATAAGTTCTTCAATGGTAACATGACACATAAAAAATGCTTTAAATGTGAAAATACTAAGAAATTGATTAATTTGATGCAATATATGATACTATTTTGTCGATTTTAATATAGATTGCACAAAAACATCACAACCAATCTTTGCACAATTAAAGATCTACCAAGTACAAATGTTTGGTTGAAATATCTTCGTGTTTTTTGTGCGATCATATCTATTTTGAATAAAACACCTCCAAAAATTGAGTATTTTTACCGAAAATGTTTAATTCTTGCTAAAATAGGTAAATACACCCTTTCATTTTGTCGAAATGACGAAAAGTATACAAGAAAAAGTAATGAATTATTAAAAGACGATTATTAAACAGCATTTTCACAACAACTTATTGTTTTGTCACAAAGTCTTAAATTTGGACCAAATATGAGGCCTAACGTACCTACTCCTTTGACTAGGGCCGGGGTTCTATCATTGTAGTTGTTTTCCTCAAGCCTGGCAGAAATATTTCCGTTCAGTGATCTGTGGAGTCAAAAATTCTAATTTAAAGAAATTGAAGTCATGGACAGTAATTCGATACACATTGCATGTATTGGCATTGAATATTTTCAGCTAGAAAACTGCACGACCTATTTATTATTTTTTAGCCAGGATATTTGATTTTATGTTCACAATTTACCTTTAACGACCTACATAAAGATACGACAGAGAACAAAATATACATTTTTCCGACCCCACCCAACCCGCATTTTGTCCAGTAGCATTAAAATTCCCCTGCCTTAATGTCCCTGGTGAACAGTCTACATTTTGATTATTGTTTATCTAACTTGTTTTCCTCCTGAATATGGCATAAAAATTGCCTAAGGGACGATAAGCATCAATCAATAAATAAATTGATCAAAATTGCTTTTGCAATAAACTATATTCAAAATAATGCAATGTTTAGTAACGCGTGTCTGTTTGTTGTTGAAAGATCCGTATAATGGGTATCTCAAAGACGACTGAGTCTGTGGATTTATAAATCAAATTTTTTAACGGAAATAATCAGAAAATAAACTACATATTTTTTGTACACTAAAAAGTTCTAAGGTGCATCAGAGACATGAATACCTGTCGAGTTTCCCAAACTAGAAATTACTGTAATGCAACAATAAATTTTACCTATGATCAAATACTACATTAAATAAAATACATTGTGAAAAATCCTAAATGAGTGTTTTATATCTTTTTGGGGGTATATTATTACTTTGATGTTTAATTAAAAGGCAATTTATGCTGACAGCGCTAGGTGTAGTATCACGTCGGGTTTTTGAAAATTTTAAACCGGATAGAGCACTAAGGAGTGAGTGAAAGCAGCATGTAAATGTTCTTCTAGTCCTCAGGCATTGTTGAAACGATCAAGTATAGAGGTAATTTAATATACAGCATTTCATGTGTCTTTGACTTTGTACTTATATTCATGTTGGTCACATTATTCGTAGTTGTTGGGGATAATATTTTGATGTTCGATATGATATTGCGTGAAGGTAATATTTCATACTTTCGTCAAAATAATGTGACAGTGAAACATTTTGTTGTGAATGAATTATTCTAAAGACTGTAGCTTTTCTTAATTTCGATCTTATTGTTTGTATTTGTAAATTACGTATGGGCACAAATTGACATTTACCACTTTAGGGATAATCCTGTTTTAATCCGTTTGTTAATTTCCTTTGTTCGACTAGTCATATCTATTTCTTATCGTTATTTTTTAAAGGTCTTTAAATTTCTGTTATATAATGTTATCCAATGTAATTTTCAATTCAAGTTAGGACATTTGGAAACCAACAGACAAAGTATATGGACGCCGTATTCGTTTTAGTGACTTTTTACGGAATACCGTATTAACTTCTTACTTGTGGAATCGCCATAGTAACTTTTATTTCATTTATATTTTC
>JAULBM010033041.1:0-11015 GCA_032357055.1 Geukensia granosissima
GTCAATTAACCAGCAATTCTTCTGGCTAATCTTTCCTTTTCATTTTTCCTTGAAATGATATCTCCATTTTTTTCTAACGATTTTATGTTTTGCTATTCTACATGCTGAAGAATTTTCACAGTTTATCCCTTTCCAAAAACCCTAAAATTATTTAGCCATGTCTACCCGCATCCAGATACAAGATAATTAACCAAACATTTAACGACAAAAGTGTATATTTTATTCTTCATGCTTTACATAAAAAAAAATTGTAATCATTTTACGTTATACAAGAATTCTAAAGCAAATATGGTAAAGTGAAATATGATACACAGCACAAAGCTCAAATCATGTGCAAATTTCTTTTTGAAGTTTTGGTTATAATTTATTATTAAAACATATTTGACAAAATATTTTCCATGCTAGCTGTATATTCCTCCAGTCTAAAAAATCGTATTAAAAATTCGCGCGCTCTTACCTATTATAAATGAGGGTATACAGGGTGGGTCCCATGAATGGACGTACGAGAAATAAAATGTCATTTCACGAGGAACGAAAAATTATAATAAGTATAGCACGTTGCATTTTGACCAAGACACGCGAAACACGACATGTAACGACCATCTAGCACGACAATACCTGAATACGTGAAATACAAATCCTTAAAAACGTTGCACGAAAATAACCCTGTACCAGCCTCTTTAATAGCAAAGGTCCGACGAACGAGGTATTTACTTAGCATGGTTTCAATGACATTTAATTAATGTCGTTGAAGGCTAAAGTCATAATTTTTTTCTTTTATTCTTTTGCAGAATGTTTATGGCATTGTTATATAATTATAACTGCTTTAACACCTAAAATTCGAGAAATGGAAGAAAGAAAACAGTACTTACAGTTATTGGCTTTTTCAACTGGACCAGCTTTAGAAGTTGTTCAAAATTGGTTTGAATGCAAAGTGCTAAATAATGGAAGCCTTGAACAATTTCTTAATGATCCTGGTAATAAACATCATTTGTTCCACGAGTATGTTCCAACAATTGCTTGTTGTGAATGTTTTAAAACAATTTCAATTGCTGCTACAAAAAGGAATGGTTGTCTCAATAGAAGTCAGTTTACTTTGCTGTACGATGACAGCGGCGCTGTTGTTCCTGGTCATGAGAAAAAACATGGAAAGTTGTTGCAGGAATGTCTCTGTAAAGTGTCCGCTAAACATTCAACCGAAGTAACAGATTTTGATATTCCTCTTCTCCATGCTATAATTAATATCTGCTGTCCAATGGTTTTAAACATCCGGTTGATAAAAGATCTGAAAGATGTACGGAATGACTTATCTCACGTCGGCGTCGGTCAGATCGAAAAGGGAAAATTCAATACATACTGGTCTAAACTTGAGCAAACGACTTTAGGAATTGCTATGGAGATAGGTGTAACCTGTGTAAAGATGTTTAAAAGAGAAATAAGTCATCTGAAAACTAGCTCTATGGAGGAACTCAAAACTCTTATTGAATCGTCAAAGGTCGATTTTGATGAGGTACGTATCTATTATTGATTGTGGTAGAAATTATCATACAGATTTATGTTGTCCTATTATATCCAATTTGCTAACAGTTCGTGGGAATCATGTTTGAACTGTGTGGTTGTATGTGTTAATGACGCAATTCACAAATATTAAAAGGGTGTTTATTATATTTCTATTTCAGTTGTTACATCATGTACCTAACGGTGTAAAACCTATTCTTGAAATTGTTGGGAAGATGGGCGAAGACATAGCTATGCTGAAGGAGTCTCAAAAGAACCAATCTGATCTGGAAACACATCGGCATAAGGAATTGCATAGTACTATTCTAAATCACTAGTCTTAAATAATAAGAAGTGGGTGACCCAAATATTATGTTGATTTTCTGGAAAATATTTAATTCATCTTTTTTCAAACTCATGCAGTTGACAGCGAATCAATTAGTAAAAGTCACAATACTGAAAAACAACATTAAGCCACCTCTACAGCTGAACATTCAAAAGTCAAATCATGTATTTGTCATCTAAATTACATGAAAAATAGTTTACCTCAGCGTTCAGTGAGTGAACTTTATATTAAATAACTTCAAGGATAAAAAATTAATATGAACTAAACGACCCTTCATATTCTTTCACAAATGGTCCTATTCGCCTGTATTGCACCTGACTTAAATGATCGTAAGTTATATCTCCCATGCACTCAACAGAGAGGCAAATAGAAGAAAAATACATAACTTCCACTGATAAACTCAATGCCCCTGCTGAACATTGAAAAGTCCAGACAATGTATTGGTTACCTAACCATATGAAAAACCTTTCTTCTTATTGCAAAAATGGTGTAAGAGAGAAAATGCCTATTAAAAATCTTTTGATGCTATTGTCAATAAATGTAAATCCATGGTAAATATCCGGATTGGAAACCTCAAATTAAAACAATTTGACAATACTATTAAAGTATCTTCAATTTCTAGAATTAAAGCTTAACAGTTACTTCAAAACTCGGAACTCGGTTTGTTTTTGTACCGGCTGATAAAGCCGCCAATAATGTGGTCGTTGTTTGTCGTTAATACTCATGGAGGTATATTTATTTGATCTACCTTCCTAGCATGCACTTAACAGAGAGTCAAATAGTCGACAGACACATTACTTCCACATAAGTTTAAGGCCTCTACCATTTATTGGTTACGTAAACTACATAAAAACCTTTCTATTTCCGTTTTATCTCAGCGTCTAGTAAGTGTTCTACTACTAACGTTTCTGTCATTTTGACTAAATCTCAATCCAAAATGAAAGACCGTATCATGAATTACTGTAATAAAGCTTACGAATGGTATAAACTATTTTTGGAGTTTTAAAAAATTCGTGGGAAGTTTTTGGATAAATTACAGGTTTCGAAAAACCTTATGAAACTCTTGATAGTTATGATTTCTCTACTCTTTATACTACACTTCCACATTATCTTAGTCAACAGAAATTCTGTAGTAGAGAAACGTCATTTCTCCCTTACGAAAAAGACAAATATAGAAGATATACTTACTGGACCTGTGAGGAAATGATTGAAGCTGTTAATGTCCTTCTCGTTTCGGCAATAAAATTTATAGACAGGTCGTAGTAATTTTAATAAGAACAGATTGTGCTCCTTTAATAGCAGACTTGTTTCTTTACTGTTATGAATCTCAGTTTACGGCCAAACTTCACAAGGATCCTTCTAGAACTGGTGTGATAGACAAATTTCACAATACCTACCGCTACCTTTTCCGTTAATTATCAAGATTTCTACAAATACACTTTCGGGATTTACCCAATGGAATCAACTTTAAATAAAGCCAATAACAATTGCCCCAAATGCCCATTTCCCGATAAGATGTGTATATTGATCAAGGTAAAAATTTACGACAATAGGGCAATTTCTCATTCCAGATTTTCAATTTTCCCTTCCATGACGGGACGTTCCTTTGGCTCCTTCGTACGGTGTATACATTTCTCAGCTTTTTCGGTATGCCCGTGTTTGAAGCGACGTCTCAAATTTTAATGAACCCAATCTCTGTATTACTGATAAATTATTAAGTCAAGGATTTCGTTTCAACAAGTTAATAAAACATTCACTAAATTCTACCATAGATATAAGAATTTGGTATAAAAATTAGATGTACTGGTAACCATCTTATAAAAATGGGATATCACATCCTACTTTTACGGAATCGTGGTAAATACAGCTCGGAAATTCAAACATAATCCGCATGGTTTTAAAATTCACCTTAATAAAATGACATCGTCACAGCATTATTATAAAATCTTTAAATATGTTTTTTACTGTAACTAACATTGACTTCTTGTTAATAGGTTAATTGACTAGCAGACAGCAATTGTTGGTACACTTTTGAGGTCGATACTTTTGTTGTATCTTGTATTTAGGCTTAATTATATTTGTTATTGGTTTTCCGTATCGATCTTAAGTGTATAATCAATTTCAACCTATTTATATAGTGGGTTTGTTTTGCTGTTTCGTGACAGCACTGCCAAAGGTTCGGGTTGGGTTGAGCGTCTATCAACCGGTTAAACCCCAAGGTTAAGGGAAGGTTGAGCGCCTACTAACCGGTTTAACCGCGATATAAGCTAATGTCCCTATTCCAAGACATGATCCTCTAGTCCAGTGGTTGTCATTGATTAATTAGTAATTTATTGTTATATGTTCACCATCTTTGCATTAGATTACGTCGATTGTCGTGTTCTATCTATAGTTTCATATTTTATATTTCGGGGGCTGTTACAGCTACCGTTATGGTATGGACTCTGGTTCATTGTTAAAGGCCGTGATAGGATCTCTAGAAGTTTAAATTCTACTGTCATGTTGTGGGTGGCTGTCTCATGAACAATCACGCCACATCTCCAATTTTTATTTTTCAAGTTTCTTTTCATCTCAGCGTCCAGCAGGTGTACTTCTTCTAAACGTTTTGTCCTTTTGACAAGTGCTCTTTCATTATTAATTGTAATTAAGCTTACGAACATAATGGTTTAAACTATTATTCACTGAAAATTTGGATAAATTACAGGCTTTCGAAAAAATTTTTGATAGTTGTGTTTCAGTGATCCCTAAATATAACTTCAAATATGTTAGACATACTTTTATGTTTATCACCTTGTTTAACATTCTGTTATAGCACTCATCGGAGAAACAAAAGAAGAAATTGGTAAACTAAAGGCATTAATTCGCATAAAAGAAAAACATGATAGAAAAGAAAAATCTGCTAAAAAAGGTATAATTAAGATTTTACCTTTAATCCAATAATTGAAATGAATGGTATAACGTAAATATCTGTTAATTTTTCTTACTCACAAAATATTATTAGATGCTCGGACTACTGTAACCTCACTACATTCTGTTAATGTAGTCGTTCTTTCTAACCTATGTGTTGTGTTTTATGTTTGGTTTATGGTCTATTTGTCGTTGATTGGTCAAGGCTGAAATATATTGTGTTGTTCGGTACTTTCCCCACTTAAGTTATCATTCAACTTTTTGCCCTATTCTGCTGTCTGACAGCAAGCGATAAATTGCTGTTAATAAAGATTTGGATATTTTTTATATATTTTTAATGCAAAATATTACTGACCAGAATATGGAAGAAGATCGCGCTAATTAATTTGTAAGCTCATTCCGAAAACTGAAAATAACTTAGACTACATGATACCAATATACAAGCACTTGTTACAATTGAATTAGGAGCCTTATCATTGGGTGGTATAAAGCCATCAATACAATTTTGCTCTTCTTATCGATCTGAAGTTGATCTATTTGTAGATTATGTAATGATAAAAATTGCCAACAAAACTTTTGTTAATTTATTGTTTATTTTTATATGATGCCTTAAGTTTTTTGTCATTACAGAAAACCAGAATGTTGATATTGAAATTAAGTTTGAGTCATCAGCATTAGACGAACGCAAAACACTACAAAGACTACCAGAACTGCAAGAGGACAAACCAAAAGAAGAATTCCAGCTGGTAGAAGGAGAGGAAAAATGCATTATGCTTAAAATGCGTGCCGACCCTCACATTTTCAGCAGTGAAGAAATTCTTCGTAAAGCGATTCTATCGTTGATCAGAAAGATTATCCAAGCCAATGAAATAGACACGTCTGAAGAAAACACTCTGAATGCATCTTTGACGTTTATGTCGCCTTTAACGGATGGTAGGTACACATTGCAGTTAAAATCTGTCTTAATTTTCTAATATCAATGTTTGTTTTTGTAAATGACTTAAAGAAACAATTGTTATAGTTGATTTACAAAGTAATTATTTCCATAGTTAAATTTTTTTAATACTTAGAAAGTATTGGATTAACACCACCTTTCTATTCAAACTAAATTAAGTGCAATATTGTCTGATCTCAAGATCTGTATATATACTGAACCGCAAAAGAAACGTCGCATAGATTTTTTGAAATAGCTACTTCATTTGAAGTAAAAATAACGAACTTTAAATTTATCTCACATTTGTCCAAGAGTTTTACACATCCAGTAAAATGACAAACAATGCAGCTTCCGGTTGTCCTGACTGCACTTCCGTTAATAGCGTGTTTGACCGCCATTGGCATTAATCACAGCCATATATCTCCGGCACATAGAGTTAATGAGGCGATTGATAAAGGCCACAGGAATACTAGCCCACACTCTGATACGCCACAGAAAGTTCAGCAGCAGTTGTCGGTCTTGGCTGCTGTCGGTTAAGCATCAACTGAATGTGGTCCCATAAATGTTCGAATGGGTTGAGATCGGGGCTAAGTGCTGACCAGTCCATAACTGTGATGTTGTTTTGTTGCAAGTAGTCCCTAATTACCCTTGATGTATGTGCACGAGCATTATCCTGTTGAAATGTCTAGTTTGGATGCCGGTTGAAATGTGGTACAACATGGGGTGTCAGGACTTGATCACGATAGCCTAGACAAAAGGTGCAAGTTTTGAATTCAGGCCAATACCGCCCCACACCATGATGTTTGGACCGCCCCACGCATCAGTTTCCATCACATAGTTGTCATTATAGCGCTCACCCTGCCTTTGCCAAACTCGTGTTCGTCCATCGGCCGTTGAAATGCAATATCTCAAACAATTGCTTGGAACAACTTTTGTTGCATTTTTAATAAAGAATGACGTGCAAAAACCTCTTCACCTCTTGCAAAAGTACTTTTTTAAAACTTGACCACTTTTATATAAAAATCGTAACATGCAGCAAAAAAATCTTGAAGTTTCTTTATTGCTTTATTTCTTTATTTGAAAAATCACTCGATTAAAAAATCGGAAGAGAAAGTTTTAAAAATTTCAATTTGGCCATTTGCAACCCAGATGGAGAATACAAAAATAAAATATCAAAGTCGGACAAATAATTCACATAAGAATATAAGAAAATCCCAATAAGTTTACTCCTTAAAAAAAATCCCAAACTGTATTTTATATTGGATATCATTGTTAGATTGAAATATACATTTACTAGAACAAAAAATATTAAACAGAAACCTTACTATCTACGGACGATGCTGTCGACGAAAACAGGCAAACAACATAATATGACTACAATTTTTGCTTTTGTTAAAAAATGGAGCTTGGTAGAGTAGAAGTTTTCTTTTTCACAGAAAAATATAAAGAATTGTGTACTGTAAGGGCCATATTTGGCCCAATTATCAAAGATCTTCAGATTGACTTGAAATAAATTGAAAGTAAGTGGAGACGTCCCAAAACTTGAAACTCATAATAGTTTTGCTTTCGTCGGAGAAGATTACATTCCGCCATTGTCGATTTCGCCAGTTGTGCCGGAGTATGGTCCATTGGAGACGTGTCTGACGTTGTCTTTGTGTAAGGACAGGACCACTGTAGGGACGGCGACATCTGAGGTTCTAAGATCTCAACCGACGACGTGCTGTATCATCACTGACGGGTCGCTGGTGCGTTCCGACGGTATGTCGTGCTATTTCCGACGATCTTGCAAATCTATCGTTCAAATGCTAGTGGGGTATGTACCAGTTCTGTCTTGGCGTTGTAACCTGTGGTCTACCACTACGCGGAAGGTCATTTGTTGTGTTGGTTGCATTCATTTGTCCTAATACTGCAGTTGAAGTCATTTGAAATCACTCTGGCAGCTTAGCATGTAATCGTCCAATGGCTTGTTTCCTCTGCTGTCGACTCAAACGTGGCATAGCTTCACTTTCAAATCAATACTGATAATCATTTAAATTTTCACGGTATCTAAACCCGTAATGAAGCATGAAAAGTATTCACGTTAAAAATTTTCAGTTTCGTGTTCTAAAGTGTGTACCACGGGAATCAGGAGTTTCAAAAACATTACAACGTGACGTTCAAATCAGTGAAGCGTAATTTACCTTGAAATGGTTGTAGAGTTTTCCTTTTGTCTTTAATCATATTTAACACACATAATGACTCCTATCAAGAATATTTCATTTTATTAATTATAAAAAAATATGCAACGTTTCTTTTGCGGTTCAGTATATAAATTAAATAATAAGTGTCACATAATAATTTCAGAACAAAAAAGAATTGTCTGCTCGATGATTTCAAGAAATGAATTTCTAAACAAGCAAGAATTTACTGATGCAGAAGAATCAAGAACTGATTACACAGTTAAAGCGGAAACTTCAGTTTTGATAGGTAATATCCATTAACACTTGTGTAAACAATGCAAAAAGATGATTCGATAAACTTAGGACAATATATAGTTAATAATATCTAATAACGGCTCTCTAAAGAGGTGAATATCCAAAATTGTCAACCCACGAGAGTAATTCTCCAAGAGCTTTATCCCGAGAAGAAATAACCCGTGGGTTGAAGAATTTTGGATATTCGTCGATTTGGCGGGCCGTAATTGTTTATTATACTTAACAAACAATAAAAAGATTTGCTGAAAAATATCATTAAAATGGTTTTTCACCAGGGGAATTATTGAGTTATTTTATTTAATTTGAAAGTGCAAGGGTTGTTCATCGAGGGATTAATACGATCATCCCATGGAAGTCGTAATTTGCCTTTTCTTACTCTAGAATCCTATTCATGAAAATTCAGTTAAAAATAAAAACAATTGCTTGGAACAACTTTTGTTGCATTTTGAAGAGATAATGACGTGCAAAAACATCATATCATGAAAAATCACATGATAAATAAACATATTTCACCTTTTGCAAAAGTACTTTTTAAAAACTTGACCACTTTTCTATAAAAATCGTAACATGCAACAAAAAATTCTTGAAGTTTCTTTATTGCTTTATTTAAAAAATCACTCGATTAAAAAATCGGAAGAGAAAGTTTTAAAAATTTCAATTTGGCCATTTGTAACCCAGATGAAGAATACAAAAATATAACATCAAAGTCGGACAAATAATTCACGTATGAATATGAGAAAATCCCAATAGGTTTACTCCTTAAAAAGCGGAAGGTGCTGGATCACCCCCCCCCCAAAGAAAAAAAAATCTCAAACTGTATTTTATATTGCATATCATTGTTAGATTGAAATATACATGTACTAGAAGAAAAAATATTAAACAGAAAGCTTGCTATTTGCGGACGATGATGTCGTCGAAAACAGGCAAACAACATAATATGACTACAATTTTTGCATTCGTATAAAATTGGAGCTTGGTAGAGTAGAAGTTTTCTTTTTCACAGAAAACATATAAAGAATTGTGTACTGTTAGGGCCATATTTGGCCCAATTATCAAAGATCTTCAGATTGACTTGAAATAAATTGAAAGTAAGTGGAGACGTTTTGCTAACTGCTGCAGGAATATGGAACATATGATAGACAAAATTCGGTAGAATCTGACATTAGTGTTAAACTTTTACAGTCATTTGGTAGAATGGCTGTTTCATCGACAATCATGCCACATTTCCTTTTTCATATTTTGAGTTAAATATGACCAAAATATTAATGTCAGGCTATATTTTGGTTGTGATGACACAGAGCGCAATCTACCGACATGATGTTTGTTAAAATGTGCATTTTAGCAAGCCAAATAAATTACAAAAGAGAAAACAATGCTTTTAATTACCGAGGCTCCAATGTTGAGAGTTTTAGAAAGAAAAGATATGAGATAACGTATAAGTTAAGCCGAAACGGCACTTACTACTTTTATTTGTAAAAATAAATTTCAATTTTACAAGTTAAACAAAAAAAAAAAAAGAGATGTCATATATACCAAATTATTTCCATAGGAATCCAAATTTAGGATTAAAGCCATCTCGTATAGCCGCTATACTCCGCCCGTCCGTCCATCTGAAACGATCTTACTCTTGTGTATTTTTACTTTCTGAATTTCTGATGATTGGGTACAGAGTAATGAAATATCCTTTGTTAAAATAATGCAATGTAATTCTCACATGTAATACACTATACTCTATGTCAGATTTTTGTCGAGTGTGATTTTTTATCTATATTTAATTCTATATTTGTTTCTGCCTTTGTATTTATTTTTCTTCAAAAGATAGAATTATCCCAATGTGAATGATGTGTGTTATATATTTGTCTTTCGTTTTATTTTGTTAGCAATTGTCTTGTTTGTCTTCCAACTTAACGATTTCTGTCTGCCACTTTTGTATCTTCAAATTCCATTTTTTTCACTATGCAATAACGTTTCACATACTTTTATCTGCCGCTTAATTTCTTTACAGAGATTTAACATTAAGAGTCGGCCAAACGGGAGCGCTCAAGTTTGACCTAGAAAAGTTATTAAAAAAGTGCGCACATTTCTTTTGTTCGGACCTTTTCTTGCGTATTATTTAACAAGAATTTCTTTTAAATTACCATTCAGGTGCGCCTCAAACTATTTTTGCAAAATTTCTTATTCTTATTCAATAACTTATTTATTACGCAGCGTTGATAATATATACTCTCGGTCTCGCGCTAGCGCGTGCAAAGAACCACTTATGAGAAGAAAATGGCTTATTTTACAATGAAAATCCCCTCACATATAGAATTATAAACTCGGCACGGCTTAGAATACATCGTGCTTGGTAAAATTTATTGTTCCGAATTGCTTGCACTTTTTCAACCTACAAATTTAATTTTATAAGAATACAGCAGATAGTTTTACTTTTATAACCTTTTTAACCTTTCGAAGAAACTCTGAAATAAAGTATAATTCGAATTAGCATTATCCGATTAACCGAAAGTATTGAGTAATATGTGATAGCTACCCTTCTGAAGTTAAATGGTGTTCCTTTCTTACAATTCAGTTTTACGAAAAATTTATCAATACAATATACTTATATATCGTATAGCAAATGGGGAGTTGTTAAGGGTGGGACATGGAAGTAACTTTTAGTCCCGTCATTTTTCTTTTTTCCACATTGTAAATTCCAACCCTTTAGGGGAGAATTACCTTGATTTTGCTCCAAATTAAAGTAAATTTGAATCGTGTGTTCCCATCC
Organism: Geukensia granosissima; assembly: GCA_032357055.1. Classification (NCBI taxonomy): domain Eukaryota; kingdom Metazoa; phylum Mollusca; class Bivalvia; order Mytilida; family Mytilidae; genus Geukensia; species Geukensia granosissima. Next base: position 10,923 of record JAULBM010033041.1, read on the forward strand.
TGCCTTTCATTTTCTTCAGAAATTATAAATTGAACCCCCCAAAATTTGCATTCCCCCTAAATATCTAAAAAAAAATTCCCAACTGACGTGATT
>JAULBM010033052.1:0-20838 GCA_032357055.1 Geukensia granosissima
AGGGTATTTTGCATTTCGAGGATAAGAGTAAAATTACCTGGTTAAAAGTATTTCGAGGATAAAGGTGTGACAGACGTTCAAAGGTTTAACTATCCAGGCGGTAGAAATAACAATTTGTTATAGCTTTTAATGACAGATTACATGTACGTTTCACTTATTTTTTTGACGGAGTGGTTTTGTCGCTTTAAATGAAAACCCTTCGGGTTAACTTATTAAGTCAACGAAGCTGCACGAGGCTTTGATTATCACTTTTTAACAACAGGTCGAGATGATTGATAATTGCGAAAGAATAGAGTAAAACACATTTCACCGCACGGTTTGACTTGGTGTTGCATTTGATCTGTATTTTTGTGTGGCAGTATACTAATGCCAAAACTGATATAACCACCCAAACAAGCTGAACAGAAATGTGGGGACAGTTTAACTACAATTATTTACAAATTTTCGTCCATATCATTGCCGGCTGTACTGTCTGGTTTTTCTAATCTCTGCTTTACTTATGATACACATACTACAAAAATACACATAGGAATTTGCGATGGGGAAATCTAGTTCCTTACTGTAACATCAACAATCATGCGACTTTTTTCGTATCCTTCCAAATTATTTTCTTGAAAATTACAGTTTTTACACTTTTGCACTTGTGACTCCATTTATCTTTAAAAATCTGAAAAGACAAATTATTGGGGATCTTTTATCATTACAAATGGTACTGCAACTATAATAAATCATTAATAACATCTGAGGTTTTACCATTAACATTACACAAAGAATGTTGATTACTTATTATTTGCTTTGTGAAGGTCCTGTTGACATCGATAAAGTATAATTAAATAGGACACATAACATCAACGATGATAAGACGCTTTAGCTGAGAAATATTACTCCAAGAACTAACAACTCATTTCATGTTAATAAAAACAGTATCATGAGAGGTTAACATGCTGCGATAAAGACATAATCCTAATCCATAACGATTTGCATGTTTGTGCAAGATAAAACTTAGTCTAAAAAGTACAAATGCACTGAACATTGTACTATTATTTTGTTAAGTATGATATTTTCTTAGATTAGAGTAAAAGTCAAATATTAATTTTGTTTTTTTATATTGTTCAGAAAGAAATTTTTAAAGAGAAGGTTCTGAGGAGTCATAGTTTGCCGTACAATTCCATTCAAAACATCTATCCTTTAATTTATGAGTTCAAATATAGTAGTAAAATGTTCGAATGTGATCAATTTATACGAATCTTACCAGGCACATTTTACTTTATAGTAAGTGATCGTCATCTATTATCTTCCGGATTACAAATTATTTAATTTTGGATATTTTGGGCGAATTTGGGTCTTATTTTGCTCAAAATTACTGGTTGTCAACTTTTGCAATCATAAAAGAATTCCTTTAATAAAATCTACAAATTTGTTTAAAATTTAGGCCAATTAATCCATTTATCTCACCTTGGCTATTATTGCAACTGCAGTGACAAATGTGATAGTAATTAATGTATCACAAAATACAATTTGAATTAGCTGCACTCTGTCGTTTCTTCAATGATTGACAACGATTGACAACATAAAAATCAGTTTCGAAGATGCATCCTGTCTATATTTAACTGACCCGAATAAAGCATAATTCATGAAAACTACTGTTAATTTCAAGTTTAAGGATGTCTTTCAGACATTTATCCACATTATTTCATTCTGGGGAACTTTGATTTTAACGATCAAATGAAGCAGTCTTATACCACAGGGTATAAATCACGACTTTCCACATTTTGTTCTTTAGCTTTTTCTTTTACAATTTGGATTCTAAAAGAAAGGGAATGTCCAGCTAGTCATATCAATTATACCAGTAAGATAACTTGATTCGTGTTTTAATGTTATAAAGCTGCAGTGTTAGGTTGGTCCAAATTCCAATCGTCAGACAGGGCTCTTACAAGTCAAACTATTAAATTTAACACGTTCACCTTTTTAAAACTATAAAAAAGATTTAGGAATTTACTATAAGTTATCAATCGGGAACCCCAATTATTCATGAGATCAAATCTTTAGGTACAAATACAACCACGATGATTATTTTCTGCGTAAACGAATTGTTATTATTACTCGAACATCGTTATAATAACATTTTCTGTCTTGTTCTTTTTTATTTGGGTTAAACGCCACAATATTTCAGCCATATCGCGGCAGTCATTTTTACTGGTGGAGAAAGTCGCAGTACCCGAAGATAACCACTGAGGTAAAGAAACTGACAAACTTTATCACGTGCGATGCAAGTTAAACACAGCCCGTTTTCTTATGGTACAAATTCAGACGCGAACTCACGCCGTGTAAGTAAAGAGTCAGTGATATATACAGTAAGTTTTAATCAACTTCCTAGACCACTTGGCCACACAGGTCCTTATATTTTCAGTAATTTCACAAAAAGTGGGTGTACATTAAGGGCGGTTTACATTTTCTTTGTGGAGGTCTTGTTCCAATTTTCCAGCGAAGTATTTAACCTACGATTTAAAAATCTTCTAAGACATTATCAAGACTGTTTGTTATTAATTTCTTAAGCTGATTAAATCCTATCTTTTTGGTGTTCGCCTTAGATGCATTAAGCAAAACCGACATAATTTACGACAGGTGCGTTAATATGCAAAGCGATTTAAGTCAAAGGAAACCCGCAGCCCTATTTTTCACAAAAAAGAACAACTGAAGTATACTGACTTTCATATTAGTTAATTATAATACCATAAATCATTTTCAATTAGCGTTAAACGTTTTATGCTTGAATGTATACTGTTGATTTATTAATCATGCGCATTGAAAAACTTAATGATTAGTAAAATGAAAGGTAATATCAGGGATGTATATAACAGAGTGATTGGCAACTCTTTAACAGTCTTTGTCACATGTAGTAAATATATAGAGAATCGAGACTTGTGAGCTCAAAAACAAAATTATTGTCAGCCAAATAGACATTTTTTTAACATTATCTCATAACATGATAATATTTGCATGAACATTAATAAATTCAGCAATTTTTTTCTTAGAATTGGCATTTTTATCAGTTTGAAACAGACAAGTAGCTAAGATTTATATTTAACGGCAATGGAAACGTGATTTTGGTACAGCACCTTGTAATCCTAAAGGCTTTTTTACTGGTAATCTACTTATTATTTTATTATTATTTTCATATTCAGTTATATATTTTGTAAGGACATTACAAGTTTCAAAAAGTTTGGTCGAATAATTAATGCAAAATGTGATTTTAAAAGTTGTAAGATTATTTCTCTCAATTCTCATGCTTCTTTAGATTTCAACGAGAACTTGCAAGTTACCTAACCCTCTTAACATACGTCCCTGGTAATGTAAATAACACAGGGAATAAATGTTAATAGTTAGGTTTTCTGTATTTTGAACATAATTAAAATATTGAAGAACTATTTGTTAAAAAAGTAAACACCAAAAGTTCAAGCAAAACAAAGACAAGAAATGGTAGGACGAATTTCTTGCAAATTTCAAAGTGTTACAAAAGAAGTAAAATTTGACTGGAACCATGGCAAAGCTATTTCTTTTTCGGAAAAAAAAGAATTTTGTGGTCTATTACATTGTTTGACTGTTTAACACAACACCTTCAAATCTTATGATTTTAAAAGGGGGATTGACACTTATTAGTGTAAAAAACTTGGTTGAAATGGTAAGGATACAAGATTGATTTCTTAAAATTTGCAGTACACTTTAAGAAATATTCATTATTTCTTTGGAAAATTAATTTCAGCCTAGCATTTCAATGAAGCAAATATATAAAGTCCACTCCCTTCTCGAAACGGAAGTTGAATAGGTTCCATGTTGAAATATTGATCATTTTATTACCTAATTAGGCAACAATAAAATCACAAGATAAATACATCCGACCGACAATTGCTGAATATGGAAATGGGTAATAATCAAATGTTTTATAGCATCAACTGATTCATATTCCGTTTTTTTTTCCTGGGGTCTCCTTTCTTCAAAAGTAAAATTGTATTGTGTTTTTGTGTCATTTTAGGTCCTGATCTTGAGTTGGCGTGTCTATCGACATGACTTCTTTTGATTGGCTCGTGTATTTCTATTCATTTCTTTTGATATTCTATCTAAGTTAGCTGATGTTTTGAAACACTTCTTAAGTTAAACATCGAATGACGAAAATATTGTGTCCATTTGTACGAGCTTCCCATGCACCTTACATGCTAATGCTTATTGCATGACACTTGTACATGAATGTAATCATGGCATTCACTAAAGATTACATTGACATGTTTAAAAAACAATATTACGATTATTCGACTAGCCAACTGGTTTTTCAAATGCCGGGCTGTGGTTGTTCTTTCTGTATTGTGTTTTGTTTGTTTCGAATTTGTCTTGTTTGTTTAGAACTGTGTATTTGGTTATCTTGAGTAGATATTCTATTCTACTTGAAATCAAATTTAAACAATAAATTTTTACGTACGCTATCGTAGCATTTTATCTTTTTATTAAATGGATTTGATTTATATTTTTAAGTATACATGTATACTAAGCTTAAATAAGGTAGCTAAGTGAAAGCCTTCTTAGTTATACTTTTTACATGTAAAAATGATCCCGCGTGCTACAGTGCTTTCAAATATGATTTTGTTGAAATTTACGGCTAAAAATACAGTCAATGTCAGAAGTAAGCATTTCAAAAATATGTTTTTTTTTAATGTTGATAAAATATGATGAATTTTCATATGCCATATGCCATATGTATATCTCACGGAGATGCCTCTATCTAGTAGAATTTAAGATCTAAAAAAAAGGAAAGCTCACATATTGTCAAATTGAGAACTCATGTACAAACTTACCGAATAAACAGTCAAATCCAGCGGTGAAGACATCTACCTTGTACAGATCAAGGAATGTATTCCGGGCTTAATACTTGTTTGAATTTATATTAAGTATTTAAGTAGTATAATTCATAACAAACCGATAATTTTGATAGTTGTCAATCTTTTTCTCGTCTTGAATATGCATAAAACATTTGCCACTGGACGTTAAGCAACCAACAATCAATCAATCAACCAAACATAACGAAATAGGCAGCCAAATTATGAATTAAGTATTATTGTTACATGTACTATTAATCATCTTACAAAAGATTTTTATAAAAGAAAGGATGACAGACAGCAGCAGTTCTTGGTTAACAAAAAAACCAAACCTCGAACGATAAAAGATAATGTAATTTTATACTGAACCCGACTACATAATGGCATCAAAGAACAGCGTTGTGTTCTACAACGAGGACTGCCCATGCAGTGAGATTCCATTTTATAACCGAATATATATATTATAATAGCATTCATTAACTATATGTGTTAATATTGTCAGAACACTAAAATATTTTTTTACTTTCAGGTGGTTAAAATGCTGGTAATTGTGGTAACTATTTTTGGTTTATGTTGGCTTCCGCTTCATGTGTTTACACTTGTTGTTGATTTTCAACCGGAAGTACTAGAATATGACACGCAAGCAGAGGAAAGACTGCTGTTAGGGATTTACCTTGGTGTTCATTGGTTGGCAATGTCGAATAGCTTTGCAAATCCAATGATATACAGCTTTACTAATGACAATTTTAGGGTAAGTATGTTTAGACCATTTTTGTTGGGGTTGAATTTTAGTTTTTTAATGAATTTACTAATGCGTATATGATTAAAGGTTAAAACTAAAACTAAATTAGGAAAAATGTTAATTTGTTAAATGTGAATTCGAAGATACATGAGAGGCAATTCTAAACCGGAATTCAAATGCAGTCTAGACCGCAAAAAAGGACAATATAGCACATATTAGAAGGAAATGATAAGGAATTCATGTCAGGAAGACAATACACATCTTTTTCTGGGTAATTCCTTGCATTTCCCTCTTTATCAATCAGATTGTTGACTAAATAGGAAAAAAAAATTCACAGCGTAAAATGTGAATTTTCTGGATTAACCTTCATCAGGAACAAAAAAAAACAATCGACAATCATAACTCGCCTCCCTTTCAAATATCTTCCGGACTTATTGTCAAGTAACAGCTGTATTTATCCATTCGCGATAAAAGAATATGAATTTAATAATTAACTTCACAAAGCTGCATTTGTTGCATGTATGTTCAACCTATTTAATGTATTACAATTACCTTTTATTTAATTGACAGATTTCTGTTTTGACCTATATTAAATATAAAAGGCATTTTCGAACATTTTGAATGACATGTATTTGACAAAATGCCTTAATCAGATATTGTGGTCATAGGTTTATTTTTGTGTGCATTGTTCTGTTACATGTACATTTGTGATAATGTTCAGGTAAGAGCAGTATAATTTTACGCATACACGATTTTTCATTTGGGGCGATCTAGAGCTTTTCACAAGGAGTGGTATTCCACCCTTATAACGCAGTGCATTTTTTTTACATTTACCCCATATCATTTCATTTTCATATTTAGTTAACAAAGGATATGTGCTTTAAAGGATACATTTGGAATCGAATTGTGAATAACTGATATCTGAAAGTTTGTTATTAACAATATATTTTCTAAAGATATCAAATCTTAATTTCTGTAACAGTGACATAGTGACGTCAGATTGACGTCATTACTTATTGATTTGACGAAATCTGAACACAAAGGAGAAAAATGCCATAGATGGACAGTTTTTCGTGAATTTACCTTCCCTCACATTCTTGCACCAAATAGAAATTTATGTTAATAATGCAATATATCAAAATAATAATAAAGAAAAATAAATATTTACTGGATGCAAGCATGTGAAGGTAATTCATTCAATGTTATCTATCACAAAAAACAATATTTTTGCAGCATTTCGCCTTTTTTTTTATTTCGGTGAGTGTTTTACCCAAATCATATATGTACACAACAACTTAAGTTTTTTTAGAGTCAAATATATCAGTTGTGTATATGTAAGCACTAATTTATGGCACATGACACATTTATATGAATATTGCAAAATAAAAAATGGGGCAAATACATGACCACCTGATTCAACCATAAATGTATCGTCACTAAAGTTAATAAAAACTTTATTAATTGATGTACTTTTAGGCAGATCTTTTCACTCTATTCTACCTATGGTGTCCTTGTTGTACTTGTCTCAAGACGATGATTCGACGAAGTAACAGTTCATCTACAAAAGACAGTGTCGTATTCCGACGACAGAGTACACTACGACGGAGCCTTAATAGTCCCGGAGCGGGTAGATATCAAATGTTTACGTATAATCGCCGTAACTTTGGATCTTTTCAGAATGGAACTATACGTGAATGTGAACAAGAAAAGGCAGAGGAAAACAAAAAACAACTTTTACAGTTAAAGGAAATACTAGAAAATGAAAATTCGAGTGGAATAGAGGTTTGTTGTGATCAGAACAGCAAAAAGACTAAAACACGTTTATCTAGACATTCCAGTTTTGCTAATATATTATAAATTGTGATATATATTTACTTTATTGTTCTGATATTCAAATCTTTATTTTATTACATTGTTACTATGAAAATGATAAATTAAATATACACCAATGAGATCCAACCGATAAAATGATTGGTATTGTTAATTCCACCAATACAGCCAGAGAACAAAACAATAGAAAAACATGGAAAACCATAGAGAGTAAAGCAAAAATTCTTATGTAAATCCCGAATTATTTAGGTACCAGACTGATTAAATTTGCCATTCAACATGTGAGTTAAAGTTTGAAATGGTCAAATTGATCAGAATCTATTCAGATAGGTAATACATTGTCAAAGTAAAATATTTAACCCAATGCTACCGAAAAACTATAATACTGAAACTCGACGTTCTAAAAAGGCTTATTTTCAGAGGCGAATCCAGACTTTTAGAAAAGGGTTGAGGCAGTTGGAAACACATAATCGTAGATCTGTCTTTTGGAAAGGGGTGCCTGTCAGTATTACTCGCTGCATGCAAACAACTGCTACAATCATTTTTGCAAATTTCAGAAGGGACTCGTCCCATTTTGCCCCCCTGGACCCTCCCCTAAAATTGTGTAAACAAAAACTTACATTCTTTGGGAGAGAAGGGGGTTGAATGCGTGGTTACCGATGGAAATTGCATGAAGTAATGGCTACTTAATCTTATAACGAGTTGAATAGGAATTTTTATCTGGATTTGTATTAAAAAAATTCTCGATTCATTACGTATGAGACAAGATTTATCAGTACGTTGATGTCGGCTTCCTCTACCAATGATATCGACTGCCATGATATAGTATAAAAAACAGTGCTAAGCTTCTCTGGATACTACATGGGACGAACATTAATCGTATGGTTGGTATTATTGAATGAATACGGGCCAATCAAACAAACAAGCAAAAGTCGGATAGGCCACTCGATTGATTTCCTATTTAGATTAGAAATCATTATTTCCAAGGTTTATTTTAAAAACCAGCTGACTTATGTTTGAAAATTCACTGAAAAAACCCTTTTTATTCAAAAACGATTAGTATTGTTATCAAATTCATCTTACATATATATCAAGGTCCAGTTAGAAAACCAATGAGGAAGATCAAAAGTGCATGGTCTAAAAAGACAGGCAAAACTCTAAAGAAGCAAAGGGGACAGAGACAAAAAAAACAAAAAAAACAAAGGCTTGAACGCCATAAACTTTACAAAACAGGAGTAGGGCTAGTTGCTTCGCACTAGTAATCGCCCTCTGTCCCGATCGAGATTCCCTTTTAATCTTATTAGTTAAATTGTCTGAATAGTTAAACGTATTCACTGCAATAAATACAACGTATTTTTCTTACGGCTATCATTGATTGACATAGACATATTGGACTTTGAAATGAATCGCACATAGTAGATAAACTTGCCTCTTTCTTTCTCAATCGCCTGGCAAAATTGATATGCGAGGCTTTCTATTTGCTAGAAACGAAATCAAGCTAGTGGTCTTTTTCCGGCTTCCGTTGAGCACTCGTCAGCTCAGTTGATAGCAGACGATTTTAACACTAGCATCGTATATTTGATCAATTTTCAGCCCATTTTAACCATCACCAACCACCGTTAAAAGCTGTTTAACGATTTTTATTTTGACCAGTATAACTAATATACGTTTCATGAACTGAGTATCTCACATTTTGGTGATTCCTGCAATCACAAAATTTAAAACGTGAATTCCAAAAATATATCTAACCGGCAACAGAATCTGGTGTAAATATATCCAAGGTGTCGGTGTTTGTCCTTTGCTCATTTGAAAATTGTTGATTTTTGTGAAAAATTAATGTTCCGACAATGTCTAAGTTTTTGCATTTCTGGTACAGCCAAGGTTTTTTAGTGACAGTACGAATAAATACATGCCAATAGACATAAAACCTATCAAAATATTTTTCATTTTACAAAATTTACAAATTCTGTGAGCAAAAATAATCATAATGGAAAACGACAAAATTTTTCAGATGAGTGGAGAAAAACTAAAAACATGCATAAAAATTCGAAATATAAAAAGTTAGCAGGACTTTTTTTTACATTGCATTTAATATGATTTGTACAGATCTTTCGAGGGATTTTTTTTCAAAACTGCAAAACTGGTAAAAATTCATGACAGTGAGTCAGTTCATGAAACGTACATTAAAAACCTTAACACATGTTTAGACTATGAAGTCGTTCAAAAAGTTAAAAAAAAAATAAATGGAACATGAAAATTTAATATTTATTCATACCTTTTTGGTTTGATGTGAACAAATCTGTATTTTCTATTTATGTTGAAATAAAAATGCAAAGATATGGGATAAATGGAGACTGCACTTCAACCACGAGAAAAAAAGTAGAATTTACAAATCTAGAGATCTCAGCAAGGCCTTCAACAAGGTTGAAAAACAGCTACTTGGAAAAAGCTATAAATTGTCCCAATTAAAAAAATATTGTATTTGTAAAAATAATACTGCTTTCACCTGAAAATCGAACAATTGATTTAAAGAGACGATTTGTAATTTTTTTACCTAAGTTTACCCTACAAATCCAATGTTAAAAACTAAAGTAATCGTTTATTTTCAATTTATTGGAGTTTTTTATTGTCAAGACATCAACATTGTGAAAAAATTTTTATAAAAAGTTTGTTATGTTAATTCCTGTCAAAAATAAGATAAGCATATAGAATGCCAAGAAAGTAAATTATGTAACATTGTATATTCTAAGGAATAAAAAATATGTTGACAATTTATAAAAAAAATTTGGTTTGCCTATTAAAAAAACTCAGGCTAAATAACAGGGGTTGTACATTTTAGTCTGATGCGGCCATTTTATTTGAATATTTTTGCATTGTATTGATGAAGATTTGACTACATTACTCGCCTTAATTAATGCAGAAATTTGGCATAAAATAAATTTTTTATTTGTTGTTACTTAAAAAATATTAAAACAAATTGAAATTTTGTGGAATGACTGCGGCATAAAAATCTTTTTTTATATTGATACCGACAATAATACTGCCAGGTTATATTACGGAAAGTCTGTCCGTGGACCAAAGTGGGTGACATGTGTGAAGAATGCCACGTTCCATGCACGTAATTATCCCTCATATAGATTTAAAAAAAGAAGGCTAATGCCGCGGCAAAAGCTAAACTTTCCGTCCCTACCTATCCCTCCAATTTTCCTGTGGCATTCAAAATCCGTTGCCCTATTGTATTTCTTAATCTATCTTCACGTTTTGTAATTTCTTATTATGTTTACCTTGTTATCGTCCTGAATATGCATGAAATTTTTGCCACTGGACGTTAAGCAACGAACAACCAACCAACCTAAAGTCAAATTTACGATGCATAAGTTACTTTAAACCATAATAAAGTTTCTAGGAACTGCAATAAAACATCATGAATGAGATTCCATAGTAATTTCTGCAGTATCAATTAGCAAATACACTGATAAATCTTTTAGAAAACAGACGTAGTAAGCTGACATGTTAAATAAGTTGTCGTTTCCTACTTTTGTGAGTTCAGCTTTAACAATTCTACAATTGCCATGAAAAGAAATCAAGATGTGCCCAAATAAAATAATAAAAGAGAAATTGAAGTGTTTACTCTTTGACGGACTTTTACCATCACAAAATAAGGAAATTGTAGTTCCGGTTGTAGTTAATCTATCTTGACATATCCAAAACTGAGCCATTTGTGCTCACTTACTACTACTCCGATTTATAGCAAAGTGTTAAGCAAAGCAATAAACTGTCTGATATTTACAAATCATAATGTAATGACGTGAGTAACCTCCATTAATATCTAAAAGCTACTCTGTCGCACTGACATGTTTATGTTTGTTTGTAATGCTAATCATTGGACAAAACTCGAACATAAATAACGATTTGAACGCCATATATGTCTGAAGTGCAAAACAATAAAACAAAATTGTGTTTTAAGGTCAAAGGCACACTTAGATACTCTGGAAGCAATTTTTATCCTTAGATCGAAAAAGCAAGAAAGTAATATGAGAAATGGTAAACGGTACGTACGTACTACGAACTACAGGACATTAGACAGAAGCTAACCATTTAGTATTGCAAAAGCTATAGAATAGGTGCTCCAGGTTTATGACGATTTGGAAAAAAAACTTCAATTAATTCTTTGGTTGTCATCATGCACTGAAGATCGATACGAAATGACAGCGAATATAACTATCCAGTGTCTTTATTACAATTCCATTCGTAACTATCACTCAGTCCGATTCTGAATCACCACCGGTTGATAGTAAGATTTACAAAAGAGGAGGAAGAGTTGCATAGCATTTAAGAGCACAGCACATGATATGCCGGTTCATACGGTTCTAGTGTACATGGGATGTGCTTATTTTTTGGTATAACTTAATATTAAGATTCTTGGCTGCCCCTACAGTACCACGAAATCTTTTTTAATTTTGTTTTAAACTGTCGTTTATACAGCTTTTATTTTGATATACTTCTCTTTCCCGATGACCGAAAATTTCAAAATACTGAAAATACTTTATTTTAGACTTTGTAATGTCCATCATCCTAACTGACACTTGTTACAAACAGTATTTATTCTAAATTGGAAAAAAATAAATTTTTCTAATACTTTTAAAGAAGAACACATTTAGCGTGTTTTGATTATCTGTCGTCTATGAGTATAAATATTTTACCACAATTGGCGAACTTAACCCAAACATGAATTATTCATGCGGGTTAAGTCTATGTACCTTATCATGAAAGATACTCTCCACTATCAATTGAATGCTGCATTATAAACAAGAACACAACCTGAAGCAAAATCATGTGAAAGAATGTTCTTGTGTTGCTCCTACAAATACCGATCGGAAAATCAACAAGACCACCAGGGTCAGGTACCAGTAAAGGATTTTTAATTTTCTTCAGAAATTTTTAAGGATATAAAATGGTTTGTGTGTAACGGATGGCAATCTAAAGAAGTTTTTGGTGCCGATATGATATTTAAGATGGCCAGCAAAGCCTAGAATAAATCAGAATTAGGACATACGGATTTTTCTCGTATGAAATTACTAAGCTGATCGAGATCAAGTAACCATTAAAGGAATTTGAAGATACCAAAGGGGCGGTCAAAATCGTTGAATCGGATGACAGACAACACCATGGCCAGCAACAAGAAATGAAAGACAAACATGGAACAACACCACTACACTGAAAACTAAAGCTGGAGTAATACAAGGTGCTCCAGAAGCGTAAGCATCTCCTGCTCCACTAGTAACATCCGTCGTAAACATAAGCGATCTTATACAAAAGTAATGCTTTCCTGCTGATAAAAATTCAAGGAAAACTGATAACAAACATTTATTTAAGAGAAGGCAGTCAGTGTTGTTTGATAATGTTGATGTCAGCTCTGACATTTGTGAACAATACGCAAATTATGATTACATTCATCTTATTTAATCCTGGAAAGCTGTACAATCAGTTTATATGCGGAACTTAAACGTAATAATTTCTATTCAGAATATTCAGGCATTTGAATGTATAATACATGTAATTGTATTACTACGGAGATTAATATAAGGAATCGACATTTTACCCTAAAACACATTTTACTTTTTGAATAGTCAGATTAACATCGCACTTGTAAAGTACATTGTTGTTTGTGGTTATTGGAAACGTTGTTTTATTAATTAGTAGAGATACAATCAATGCTACACTTAAGAAAATCCCATTGGGAAACGTTTTAAATTTATTCTGTAATCACGTGACGTAATCCTATTCTAAAACTGTGGTTTCAAATATTTTCAAAGATTTGTCTTTATAACAATTCTTAGGATGTTAAATGGAAAAAAATCACCTATTTTCTAAGAGGTTTTTGTGACCATATTATTTATTAAAATGTCAAGTGTTAAAAATTTACGACCAATTTCTCACAACCATGTACTATTGACCTTACAGTCATAATGACTAGATGCTATATTAGAAGAAAAGAATACTATTATATCACACTCAGATTCGAAACTGCTATCGACTCAATCTTTGTATTAAATCTCGCGCAAATCCGGGTTTTATACAGTATAGCGGGTTATTTTCGCGGGGTGCTAATTTTAGCTTATTTTAGCGGTCTCTAGAGAATCGCCAAAATATATTCCGCTAAAATTTCCGTCTGAAGTCAAGTACAATTCTCTGCGTTAATTCGGTGTTCAACCGTATGGTACATGTATAACTGGTTGACCATTGATTAAAACTCTTATAAGTATATTACCTAAAATTTATCATAAATTTGTTCAAGAAAAAAGACCCGATAACATCTGAAAAGTCGTTCAGGAGGCTAACTCGATAAAAACTCCTAGAACTTCAAAACGTGGAATATATGAATGTACAATTTTTTTCTTCATTTTGCAATCCGCCAAAATAAAAAATAATAAATTTTTTGATATACCTTCTCACCTCGAAATCGCCAAGTTTAAATTCATTCTGAATATATTGAGGAACATTCGCAAACAATGCTATTCTGGTAGATCAAACTTATTAGACGACAACAGCTAATGAACCGCACTTAACATTTTTATAAACTTTTTTTTTCAAAGAATCTGTACCCTGGAATACATATTTAGCTATAAAAACTTAGGTGTACCACACAAAACAAACAAACAGCTCTTAAGATTAATTTGCATAAAGACCTTAGAAACAATAAGAATTATATATTTTTTTAAGAACCTGTACTCATCCATACAGTTGACCACTAAAATAAAAATATTAATTATACTCTCTCTCTCTCTCTGTCTCTCTCTGTCTCTCTCTCTCTCTCACATACACACACACATAAAAAATCGTTACCCTATCTCAATTGTATCATTTAAAAAGATACAATTATGGCATGATATATTAATATACACCGACAACACTTATTAAATACGAAACCTTTGACAATCATCGGTCAATTTTGTCTTCATTTGGAATTTAAACTAAGAAGGCAGAACATGATTCTTGTTCACTCACTTTACCGGATTCCAAAGCTTCATAAGTGTCCTTACAAGCAACTTACATTGCAGTGTCTGCCAAATGCCCAAAAAACCTTTTTCAAAGTTACTGACAGTTACTCTATCAGCAGTATAAAACGGGCCCCAGAGTTACTGTTGATCATGCCATTACAGAGATGGCGTGAATGTATATTCTAAAAAATTTCAAAGATCTTTTCAAATGCCACAAATCAAGGTCCCTTTCCTCTTGCAATAATAATAAAAATTTGATTTGCCCCCCTGTATACTAATATTCCACATTCAAACTAAAAAAAATTAAGAGCTTTAGTTCACCTCTGTTTTTTTAAAGATGGGAAACGCAGACACAAATATTTTGTTCTAGAGAGGGACAAACCTTACTTCTGATGGAAAACATTTTTGTTATGTTTTGCTGACGTGTGTTTCAACAGGCTGTCGGAAATCCAATGGAGACCAACTATGAATCACTTCTTGTCGCTTTATTCCTTTATTTCTGCCTTTTGCAAAAAAAAAGAAAAAGTTGGCTTAATCTTTTGGTTTCACGAGCGCTATATAGATGATATCCTTTCACTGAATAAGTCGAAATTTTGTGACTATTTGACCGCATATATCCTATTGAACTTTAAATTCAGTATACCACAGAAACAGAACGGTGTGCTTCATACCTAGACTTACACCTATTAACAGTAAGGTCGGGTTAAGAACAAAACGTTACAAGAGAGATGACTTTGTAAACTTTCCGTTCATGTCTAGCAACATTTCAGCCGCATCTGCATACGGAGCAGGTATTTCTCAGTTGATGCCCTACTCCAGGGATTGGGTTTTCATATCTGGATTTTATGGATAGAGGGTTGAAGCTGACAAAAGTGTAACGAGCCATGGGTTTCTCAGGGAAAGATACGAGTAATCACTCCGGAATTTTTTCTTTCGTCACCATATTTTGGTATTAAATATCCATATCACAAATGACAATTGATATCTTCCCACTGTCGTGAATACAAACACGTACCTATATAACGTTGTGATAAACATCGAATGTGACTATACATCGGCTTTATCTACTGATTTACACGATGGTGTTACCAGTGGAGCAGGAGTTGTTAACGCTTCTGGAGCACCTGAACTCGCCTTGGTTTTTGTAGTTTTGTAGTTACTACAGCTTTAGTTTTCAGTGTAATATTGTGTGTTCTTTGTTTGTTTTTTTTTTTTTCGTTTCATATTGTCTGTATTCTGATAAAACGATTTCATTCTGCCCCATTGGTATCTTCTAATTCCTTATATTAATATCACAAAACCCACAAATGTTGGTAAATGAGCGTTTTTCACAATTTCAGCTTTAATTTCACGTAGATAATACATTCAAAAATAAATTGTTTCACCAAAGTAAAATGGAAATCTCAATACGAAAAGTTAAATCCTCCTCAAAACAGAACAGAACATTAAGTTTAATAATAGAAAGTTGTGCTCCAATATTTCAATTTCCAAACGAATCCAAACATATCTTATAAAATACACTTTTTATATGCAAATAAAGAGCTTATTTTTGGACAGGGTGACATCTTGTAGACGACAATGGACAATCATTGAGCAATGTAAATAAATCCTAGAAATAGGAAACAAATTTGTGCAGTACCTAATCGGCTCTGGGTCTAGACATGTATTACTTCTCATGAATAACAAAAGAAGTTTATGTAAAGACAGATAAACGACGAAATAATAGACATGAATAAGAGAAGTATTTTTAATGTACAGACCTGCCGTTATAGAGAAAACCAGTATTTATAGATGTCGCATCGTCAGAAAGGTCTCCCCACAGTGACAGATGGTTTACATTTTATGTTCCATCATGATTTAAAAACGTAGTCATAGTAACTAGAAGTAAACTGAAGAATACTTTTTAGGTATTTGTACCATTATTGACCACGTAATCATGAAAATTACCTGGATTCACTAGCAGACGCTAACGTGATAACATCGGAAAAGATCGGGCAACTTCGGAAAATACTATTTATTTATATTATATCTTTTGATGATTAAAATAGGTTTACAGATTAATTTTTCCACTATGAAACATTATATTTTTAAGAATTTATGAAATACATATAAATATATCTACTTAATTAAAAAACAAATTATAATATTTGATCATCATTTTCATTATGGTCCGGATACCTCAATGATAAAATCTATTAACAAAAACGGATTAAAACACACCAATAAAGAAATATTTGTTTTCCTGCATTTGTTCTTTACTGAAAAATTACAAAGTTTGAATATTTCAATCTCGAAAAGTTTGCCAAGATGTTTTCTGACTTAACTGTTATAAGCGACATTAATCGAGTTGTTGCAATAGCGAACTAAAGTGCCCTGTGGAGGTATCAAAACGCTTCCTAGTGCTTGAGGTGTATGCTCTTATTTATTTTTAAATACAAGATTATACACTGGAAAGATACAGTTTACATCATTCAAGCATTGGGATTTTAGGGCCCACTGATAATTATCCTTATATTTTAATGTATACTTCATTTAGTCCAAGATGAAACAATAACCATAAAGTTTGGAGTATTTTCCTTTTATTAGTTGATTAATTGATTGAGTGTTGCTTAACGTTTTGTGGAAAATATTTCATGCCTATTCAGAACGGGAGCTTATTAATGACTGATGATGAATGGTTTCTGCATTGCACCAAAATCGCTGAGTGAAAGCTCAAGAAAGAAGAAGGAGACATGCCATTTTACACGGACATATTATTCTAACACTGGGCCGACCAATCTGTTCTCTTACACCTAAGTGATGTATGCTTAGCTGAGAAGCAGCAAATGTCAATTTGAATGTAGTTGGGTTTATCGGCCGGAAATCGATCCCCGACCTTCCGCAATCTAGGCTAGCCCACTTACTATTACACCACCAAGGCGGAACCTATTATTGGACCTAAGCGTGTCGAATGAAGGTTTACCCAGAAAAGTGCTCTATACACGCAGTAACATTTGACTTTTTTATTTTAAAGGTATATAAGATATGGATCGTGTTTATGTGGCGTATGATTCTTAAAAAACAATGTGAGTTTGCGTATGCAAAATTCCTTAAAATGCATGAAATGTTTATGCTAAAATAAAAATTAATAGGTGTCTTCACGCTAAAGCCTTTCAGATGTTTGCCTCTATTATTGAATATTTGAAACATATTAGCTGTATGAACATATATAACGTTATGATCGACTAGAAAATAATTGGAATAGATTCAGAAAACCTTACTTTACCTTCAACTATATTGATGCCGAATTGACATTGATTGATTATTTCAAGTTAAGTGTAGAATACCTATGTGAGAGACCACAAGTCTATAATCCAAAGAGACAAGACAAATTTGAAACAAAGAATAGATAGGGTCGAAAAATATAGCCATTTGTTGAGACCATATGCTTTTTTGTTTCTGAAATCTACGATAGCATCTTTTAAAGGTAGGGGTGGAGAATATAGAAACACGTCATATACTATGGCCCACGATCAGGTTATCCACCACAGCAAAAGTCATTCTCTATCCAAGACCTGCAAAACAAGCAGAGTAAGCTCTGTGGTCATGTCATGAATAGGAAAAAAACCAAACCAAGGAAACCAACAATTCTGTTTTATACTTTCACATTTCTCGCAAGTGTCAATTAAAATTCTTTAAAATCCTAAATTCAACGATGATTTCAACGTATCAGGGTAAACCTGTTCATGATGTGCTGCTCTTCAACGATTGAGATTTTTTATTTAAACAAAGAGTTGTGACTGTGATGGAAATAACTGTACATGTATTTTCCTGCATCCAGAACACGTGAAAAACCAGTCGGCCCTTTTCTCAATGAATTTTGTAGTCGTTATCATTAGTTAATCTAATTTTTGTATTTCAGCTGTCTGCAGGCATACATGTGATCTGTCATTTTGATATACCGGTCTTCTGCTTCTACCTATTAACCACATGTTATTGACTTTACCCGGTCAATTGATTATGCACTTGTGTTGTTGGACCAACGAGAGCATAGCCATGTAAGTTTAATTTTTGTTAAGTGTTTATGACACACAGACACAAGCTTACTAGTTACGACTGCTTTTGGTTTGGGTAAAATTTTGTGTTAATTTTTGTAAAATAACAATTTCACGCATAAGTTTTCAGTTAAGTTTTGCTATTGGTCTTGTTTTGATACTATGGTATTGAACTTTAAGTTCATCTGAATTTAATCCCATATGCAAATCTTTTCATTAGTTGCAATGGAACAAAATGTAAGAGGTTGGTCATTACTCGATCTTGTAAATACTTCTGCGTATCACCATTTCCGGGCGGTTGCAGACAATTCTGGGAACTGTTCGTTTTTATTACAGTCAGCTTATGCAAATAGATTATATACCCCTTTGAAACCCTAAGTCTGGATTACCGGTATATACTTAAATATTTCAGAAAATTAAAAAATTCACTTGCATGCATGCATATCAACATAATTCATTCACAAATGAATAACAAATATATTATTGAAAAGCTACGAGACGGTTAGCTCGTTATAAAAGCTATTACATGTAACATATTCTATTCAATATAGACAGTGAGTCGTACACACCAATATCATTCCTTTATCATTGACTGATCCTCGGTTTTAGTACCATGGGTTTCCGTAGCTGGGTCAAGAATAGAACTTAATGTGGCTAAACGGTAGAGTATTAAGTAAACAAAAAAAAAATATTTGAGTGCTTGTTTAATAATGCATCTTCAAGACCCAAATCTATAAAATTATTGCGAGGTACCATATACATTAACAACGGGAATTATTCTACGTGAGTGCTTTAAAATGTCATAAAACAACTTACAATTACCGTAAAGTTTTCTGAAACGGAGGGTTGAAAGAACCACAATTGCGTTGATGGAAGATGCTGTGGTTTGAATGAGGGACGGACACAATCCCTTTGACCATAAATAAATGAATACAATCAGTCAAATTGAAGAATAAAATACCTTAAAGATGTTTTTATTTTGTTCATTGTTATATTTTCGCTCCACGATTTTACGGTTTTAGTCAGTATAAGGCCATTATAAAAAAAATCAAAATATACGGAGTAAATGTCAGTGGGACTGCACTCTTACCATTAAAAAACAGAGACTTATCAAACCAAGAGTTCTCCACTAGGCCTTAGAAAGCCGAAAGTGGGCATATTTATCTAAAATTTGAACTACAAAATAATTATGCAGAAACATTTCCTTGTGAATGCAGCATGGTACAAAGCATGGCTAGACGAAGAAACGATGTAAACCAAGGCGTTTTATCATGTCCTTTAAATTAAACGTAAATTTTGTTCTTTGGAAATTGAGAGTTGGTCCACGTTTTTCGATTGAAAAAGATATCTAGGGGGGATGCGATAAGTAGCTTTTTTCATTATACCAGTGAAAATATTATTTAATCCTCTTAAATTCCACATTCGACCTTGAGTTTGCTCTCACCTCACCCTACGCTCACTAGTTGATATCGGGTGGTTTTCTTTTGTTCGTCTTTTTAGCCGATTACTTTGTAAATTCCGGTTTCAAAAGCATGTTATGACCATTAATTGTAAAACCTCTCAAAGTAGGAAATTTTTAAACCTGCTGTGAAAAATCGGATTACCTTTAATTTTGTTTTGGAAAATTGGATTATTCTAGTCTTTCACTTTCATTCAGTAAAGCTATCATGACCAATTCGAAACCTTGTTTTTTTTTTCAGCGAAGCACACTTCGTTAATAAAGTTTACATTGGTCACGAGAGTGGGATGAGAAAATATTCTGTAAACATTGTTTTACATTATTCTATTATCTACAGGTTGTTATTCAATCTTCTATTAGAGGTCACGCACGACTTTATTCTATAAAAGACCTATTGTTTGTTGAACCATCGACCAACAAGCGTTGAACAGAAACTATGTATTGAACACATACATAGTTAATCGCTTTGGTATAGAGTTGAATGGACTAATTCTTATAATGAGAGAACAAGTAGTTGCATATAGTGGCAGTTGTTTTTCCTAAATATATACAGTAGCAATTATAATTTTAGGAATTTAAACATCCGGTATGTAATATTTTACGCATTTAATTTCTACAACCTGAATAAAGGTTGTTTGGTCGACAGTTTTGTTGACAGATTCATCTTAAAACAGCAACACAGGAACACGTAAGTACTGTCGTCTTTTTGTGTCGGACACATATTTATATATTTATATTTAAGGTAGTAGATCTGGGTTAAGGGAGATAACTCTTGAAATCAGAAATATGTTTTTGATATTCTGTTACATGAAGAGCTTCTTAAGCAATCAACTGAAACAGATCAAAATTAATCTGTGTTATTAAGATGCTTTCATTGGATTTATAAAAATGGTTAACACAAACG
>JAULBM010033053.1:0-11014 GCA_032357055.1 Geukensia granosissima
TTTAACGTGCTTAGGACGTGGCATTTCCTAAACACGGGGTCCTCAGGACGGATTGTGAATTTATACATCCCCCACAAAAAGGGACGCCCCTTTTAGAGGACTAGTGCCTCAAGGACGGAGATACCTAGTGCCTATTCTTTCCCCGGAAAAGTCTTTGAGAAGGGAGTTCGAGTATTTATACATCTCACTCGAAATAACGGACGCCCCTTAAGCAGAGGTTCTACCTGCAGGTGGAGAAATAGAACGGCCTATTTTTATACCCCGGCCACCCTCGGGGGGGGGGGTCAAATATAGAAAAAGATTGTCCACGAGACAGATATCAAAAACGTTTTAATTACAAATATCTATAGGTTGCTATTAGAGCTTCAATAATGGACACAAATCCACACCATAAGGTAATGGGTACACAAGGACCCAAGAGGGTGATGATATTAAATTTTGCAACTATCGGTCAGATAAGTATTCAATGTAAAGCAAGCAACATTTTAGTTTGTTTCAAATTTGTCGTGTCTCTTTTATCTATGCACTTTTGATCTTTGACATTGGTAGTCTACACTGGACTTAAACATTCCTGTACAATAGATTGGACTGTAGGCATGTCCAAAGGCTTCATGTTTTCATTAGGAAAGTTTAGTCTTCCTTATTGATTCTTTTTTACTGTTAGACGTTAAGCAAACAATTAGAAATTATACTTACATCTCGAACGATTCGCTAGAAAACTTTGATATATTCGTGTTATATTAACTTCATTTCTTATGTATACCCTAGGTAAGACAAGATGTTAAAATAAAAAGAAACGTTTGCAACAGATTTTAAAATGTTTTTAGACTTGAATCGTGTGATTAATTATAAAAAGTCACGAATGAAAGTTATTAAAAAGTCTCCTTAACCCTTTCAAGCCTAAAGCATACAGAAATACAATTGTGAATTTAAACATTGCCTTGCTAGATAGTTGAGAAAAAGAAGGGCATACCGTCACCTAAATTACAAATAAGAATCTTTTCAAATACCGTCTTTTCTCAGCGCCAAGTCAGTGTAATACAACTTAAAATTTTGTCTTCTTGACTAGTGTCAATAACTTATAATTAGATAATGCAATAAAACGTATGATTATCATTGTATTTTTGTAATCTGGTTGCTTTTCAAAAACCATGCGTCTTTGATAAACCATTTGAAACTGTTGACTGTTATTAATTTTCATCCGTTTATACTTCATTTCAAAACCTTATTAAACAACAAATAGTATATCTCATTGAGTGGGGAATTGATAAAACAGATCAAAATAATATATATTTGCTGTTACATTGAGATATTTTCTAGGATGACATAGATGACTAAAAAGATACAATTGCTGTACTTGTAACAGGATGACAAATTCAATTTATTTTCTTCGTGGCAATGTTTACATCAGGTTTTGCGATAAAATTTTATCGACAGGTTGTTGGAATTCCTATGGGTATCAACTGTGCCCCTTTAATTGCAGACTTACTCCTATATTGTTTTAATCCTTTTTCTGGACAAATTTCACAATAATCCTTCTTAGTTGATAGATAAATTTAATAATACTTACATGTATCGCTATCTTGACAATATATTTGCATTAGAGTACTTATTTTAATAAAGCTTATCAGGACAGACGCAGTCGTCCTTTTGTGATTTAAATGTTTCAGAAGATAAAAATCAAAACTTAAATATACAACAAGAGAGACGACCTTTCATTCCCAATAGTAAATTTTCCTTTCCTTGACTGAGACTTCCTTTTGGCTTCTTCATATGGTGTATATTTCTTATCTTGTCCGTTATGCCCGTATATGCAGGATGCTTTAGATTTTAATGAACATTAATTTTGCATTACCCGTAAACTTTTAACGCAATGATTTTGCTACCATAAAGAAGTAACCGCTTTTACAAATTTCTATCACAAATAAAAAAAAAATCAAAGTTGGAATATTAGACACAAACTTTATGGAAATGTAGAAAATAAAGCTCGTGAATTTGATCAAAACCCATTGGGACTTGAATAAACTGATACATAAATGTTATCTCAGACTATTACCTTATAAAAGTGTTATAATACACTATTTTTTTGAATAGTATTTTCTTTGGTAACCACTTTGACTCTCTTGCCTTGAAATTTACATCAAAACTACATTCAGTCATTATTTTGATAAATTTTTGTGCTATATGCTGGCAATACCTTTCAATTTTGGCACTTTCACAATACCTTTTTTTTCTTTGACTTTTTAAGATATTTTACACTAAAACCAGCCGGAAGTTTTTTGAATGAAGTCTTAGCTTAAGAAAACAACTCTATTTGTTCGAGGTCAGGACATCTTGTTGGTTTCCTAGTTAGGGGAAGGGTTGAGTACTCACAAACATTTGAATCCCGCAACATACTTAATGTGCCTGTTCCAAGCCAGCAACTTATTATCCAGTGGATGTCGTTGTTTTAATGTTAAAATTTTATTTGTTTTCCATTTGTAACATTTGACATCGATTGTGAATATATACCGCTTTGACTACTGAGTAACACGACGTGTGCAAATAGTGGAGCAGGAGTTGCTTACCCTTCCGGAGCACCTGAACTCACCCTGGTTTTTGTAGGGTTTGTGTTACTCAAGCTTCAGTTTTCATTGTAGTGTTGTGTGTTCTATGTTTGTACTTCTTGTCTTCTGAATTAATGATTTCTGTCTGCCCTTTGGTATCTTCGAATTCCTTTCAATTTCTTATAATATGGAAAAAGTTTTATTTTTAATCCGAATTTGATGGGAATTTTTCCAAATGATTCCACATAAAAATGCAACAAAGTTACTTCAAGCATTTTTGTAGCTTTTGCCGATTTTTGTAAAAAACAAAGGGTCAAAGGGTTAAAATATGCGATTTTGCAGGAGATGAGAAATTTTTATTGATGGGTTTTTTGCATTTGATTCCTCTCAATGGGAGCTTAAGGCAGTATGCCAACGGATTTTATCTATCTCTTACCGTTTTTGAGCTAAAAGTGGTCAAAGAAGTGGGGGGAGGGGAATTCAATTTGGTATTACAGGGAAAAATTTTATTTTTAATCCAATTATGATGGTTTTTTCTTCAAAATTATTCCTTATAAAAAATGCAACAAAAGTTACTTCAAGCATTTTTGTAGCTTTTTCCAATTTTTGTATCAAAGGGGTCAAAGGGTTAAAAAATGTGATTTTGCAGGACATGAGAAATCTTTATTTCTCATCTGATGTTGATGGGATTTTTGCATTTGATTCCTCTCAATGAGAGCTTTCAGTAGTATGTAAAGGATTTCCTCTATCTTTTACCGTTTTCAAGCTAAAAGGGGTCAGAGTAGTGGGGGAGGGGAATTCAATTTGGTCTAATATGGTAAAATTTTATTTTTAATACGATGTTGATGAGGTTTTTTCCAAATGATTCCTTATGAAAAATTAAACAAAATGAGTTTTGAGGATAGTATATATAGTATAATTTGAGTCTATGATCTTTTATACAGTCAAACACTTTGTCCAGCATTTTACTGTGTCCAGCACTTTACTGTGTCTAGCACATTATTGTGTGCAACAAAATACTGTGTCCAACACTTACCGAAAGGTTCATCTGTTCACCTTTCACATGTCAACATGCTGCGCTTGCGAAGCATCTAAGTTACACTGGACACTGGAGTGGTCTTTAAGGAGTTTGACCCAAAGAGCTCACCCAGTGTGATCTCCAGTTGTTGGATAGGGGGAGCCCTCTCATAGGGGCTGCGAGGTTATAATATAGAAAGGCTGGTCGTGGAGCATAGTCGGTGACTTGAGTAGATAATGCCACCCTCAATGCACGTGAAAGATCCCTTTTATAGATTTCGAAAAAAGCAGGCTAATGCTGCTACAAAAGGCTAAATTATTTGTTCCTACCTCTTCCTCCCATTATAGAGTGGCACAGTCAAGCATTTTCCTGTAAATGTTGTGCCTCATCCCTCCCCCACTTTTGGTTCAACTTATTTTCATCCTGAATGTGCTTGAAATATTTGCCACTGGATGTTAAGTAACAATCAATCAATCCTGATAAATACAGTTTTTAAATTCAAACTTAATCTAGTCCAGGGTAGAATACCCATCTAAGAGATCAAAAGTGCAAAGAGACATGACAAATTTGAAACAAACTAAAAGACTATAGAACGTATATAAAAAATCAAAGGCTTGGAATCCACAAACTCCTTTACAAACCAGGAGTGGGGTCAGGTGCTCCAGAAGAGTAAGCATCCACTGTCCTATACACAACACCTGTCATAGAATCCTTTGACTGTAATCCAGTTATCATCAATCTGAGATGAGGTCAAGTCATTGTTGAATATGGGTAACAGGTCCATTGTAAATAAACTGGTCGAGACACACTGATACCATATGAATCATCTAATTCATGAGTGTAGTCATAGAATTTAAGGAGGGATGATTGCAACCTTTATTGGATGTATCCTTATTGTAGTAATTTACACGACAGAAATGCTCTCTTTAGAAAATCCTGATACTTGGAACTGGCACAAGAGTATTGAATCAACTACAACATATAAACCCTGTAGACAGTGAAGGATGAATATTGCCACATAAATATGGGAAATTTACAATAGGAAAGTTGAAGTCATCACATTTGTTGTAAATCTTAGAAACAAGTTTTCCTCTTGGTCAATAGGAAAGAAACTTTTCTCTAACTAGATAATTTTAGGCCATGTTAGCTTTGGTCATCACTTGATGTCTGTCCTCCGTCGGTCCTTTAACTTTTACATCTAAATTAACTCCTCTGTTACCACTGGTCGAAATTTAACAAACTTGACAGGAAGCATCCATATAAGGTCTTTTATAAAGATTGCTCATTTTGTCCAGAATCCATCAAGAATCATGGCCGCCATGCAAAATTCATGTTTCTGATTGGCTGAAACAAAGAAACCATCTCCGTTTGGCCAAATGGATTAATATTTGATATGTAGCATCTTCAAACAGTTCTTTATAAAGTTTCCTGATTTCTCCTTGATCAGATGTAAAACATGGCAGTACAACCAAGTCCATCGAAGCTTAGCACTTTCTAGTTTTGTTCAAACATGCACGTAAACAATTTTTTAAAAGAGAGCTAGACGTGACGTTAACAAGCAAAAATGTAAAGTTATTTCCTATTGACTAGAGATCTGAAAGTTGAGAAGCACCACAGATAAAAATAGTTATATTTTAAATTTTGTTTTAAAAACTATCAAAGACTAAACAGTGCATTATTCGTGCAAAAACTTAGAAGAACTCTAAACTTGAGGATTCTGTTCTTCGTATTCGAAATATAATTTTTTTTAATTTCATGCTATTCTATCAATGTCACTTATTTCTGAAGCTATCAGGCTTTAACTGGGTTTTATTTGTATTAATAATTTTATTCACAATTTCAAAAGAGAATTTTGTCCGAAAAAAATTGAATAAATACACCCCTTTTTAAAGCTGAATGGTCACACCTTTACATAAAAGGAAACAATTTTCTTCAATATTTAGCCTTTGAGTTCAAGTGCCTTTTAAAAAATTTTCTTGTTTTTTTTCTGTTTTCTAGTCTTTTTAAATATTTTTTTTAAATAACTTATGGTTGATTATTGTTTATTTTTGGGGTATTTGTTTAAGGGTTATTTTTAGCAGTAACTATTCTGTTTCAAAGTAAATTGCTGAATAATGTATATATTAAAATGTAAAATTATCACAATTTTAATACTGTTCCATTTGGAAATTTCGAAATTATTACTAAAATAACAATATTATATATAACAGGGTTTCTCAACGGCCATTGCAGAGAACTTGACAATTGACGCCTCATTTTATTTGCTGTGTTTTTTGAATTTTTTACTATATATGTGTGCATACATCCTTCATTTGTGTAGGTGTTTTTTGGTGAAAGAGATTTGAATTAATTCCAGTAACTGGTTACTTGTTTCTTAAAAACTGATTTATTTAGAGAACAACACGATAACAGCATGTGTTAGATTTCTTTATACTCTTATAAAAATCACAGATACTAAAACACTTAAATAGACTGTCTTCTCAAATACATCTATAATCTGAATAAAAGGAACAGAGTTTTGTAATTAAATGATAAAAGGAGAAGATATGGTGTAAATGTAAAGGAAACCCTACTTTATTTAAAAAAAGAAGGAAAAAAGGAAAATATTTATTAACCAGATGTAGAGTTCTTCTTCATCAATGGTGGAATCGCAAATCCTGTAACGAAAACTAAGATTGCCAAAAGCATATAAACTGTGTATGGGTAAAGTTAAATGAATATTTATTACTGTTTCAATTTAGTAACATAAAAATATAAAATGTGAAAGCACAGACCAACTAATAGTATTGACTTTTGACTTAGGAATTTATTGTATAAGTGCAGAAATAGGTCCAAGTTTGTAATTTTTTTTCTTCTCATTTACCATGTTTACACGTCTTTCTGCATGGGCTGTATTGAGAATTCACAGTTTTCCTTGTTCAAATTTTCAAAAGATTTAGTTTGCATATATGCCTCATTGAAACAGTATATCTGACATGCATGTTTCTTAGATTAAGCACATTTCAGATGTTAGGGACTTGTAGCTGTTTCTTGGGAATCAGCATATTCTTGGCAAATATAGAAAACTATATTTTGTGCACGGTGGAAAGAAAGGTTAGATTTACTAGTTCTATAAAACAAGTCTTATAAAGCAAAAGGTATGGAATCAGTTTCAATGAAGCATAAGCTTTATCTTCGTACGAAAGTGGGGAATATCATGAATAAAAGTAATCATCTGTGTATATCTGTTTTAATTTTGCAAAACACGAATTTTACTGAGCTTGTTGAAAATGAAAATGAACCAAGCTGACTCAGCTGTTGTGGACCAGGACATTCTTTACTTGTGGTGAACATTGAATGACTCAGTAATATCATTGAGCTATTTGTGAATGAGAGAAAATCACTATATAAAATAGGGAATTTTAATTTACATAAAAATCATCAAAACAGTATATTATTTTAATATATTTGAGAGCTGCACCAAATACAAAACCACAATTGTCAATTACCAATCTAGACCCTGACACTATGAAGGTTAACATTATTTCCAAAACACTTGTTAACTTACTTTATCATCATTGTAATATATTATTTTACTATTTACTAAAGTTTTCTTTTCAAGTTAATAAAAAAAAATAACAAAAAAAAAAACAAAATACGTTTCAACACGAATCCTTGCACGTCTAAATATTACCAAGAAAAAGCTAAGAACAGTAAATATAAATTTGGAGACCACACTCCATCGAATGGACCGAATTCATTTAACAAACTAGAGGTCTTCCATGGCCTTCAACAAGGGCAAAATCCGACCCACTCCTTGTGACACAGCTCTAGATTAGATAGTTCCATACAATAAAACGTTGATTTTGACTTGAAACAGGCAGATGGAAAATGTTGTGGGTTTTAATGGATACACCAACACTGAGATCTAAGGTTAAGACAAAGCAAACAAAGCTATAGACAAACTATAAAAAAATCATACACAAGAGTGCTCCCAATCCAAATGAGGAACATAAACAACAGTAGGAGTACTTACCAAAATCACAATCAAAATGAAGATATATCTCTACTGAATGCACTCAGCAACTTAACGCATGCTCAGGATGACTTTCCCAATGATAAAATATCAAGCCTTTAAACAGGGTCACCAAGAACAATATCTCCCGAGATTTAATGCTGCATTTTCATTTAACATGTCGAAAAAGATAAGTTGCAAAGCCAATATTGAGTTTCTGTGTAATTAAGTAATCAGATTGTCAATATTTTTATCAGCAATTTCAATGTTCTGATAACAACGTCAAATTTCGATTTGTTTGGATTTGAGTGCTTCTTTTGCTATATTCGAATATTTGACTTCCTATGTTTCGGTTCTAATGCTACTGATGAGAGGTTACTCCTTGAAATGTACATATAGCATACCTAAATTTTCCATAGTTATTTAACATTGGTAATTTTGTATATAATATATCAAAATTAAAGTAAAGTATCTGAACATGTCCGGGTTATTTCTGCAAAGATATCGTCAGGATAGCGGTAATTAATATTCAATTTATATATTAAGTCAGATTAAGCAGGGGATTTTATTACTGTTCCAATGAACTGGGATTCATAGTAGTAAGGAGATTAGTCTGTAATTAAAGGGAATACATCTGTACCCATAGGAATTCCTACAACCTGTGGATAGAGCTAAACAGGATGTAAATATTGTCAAGGAAAAAAATAATTGCATTTATCATCTCAAAATTCCAAAAAGTGTATCTTTTGGTTATTACCTTTTACAACACAGAAGAACTGTTCCATTATTGTTTGTTTCTTTTTTTTTTCGATTATTTTAACCGACTAAACCCAGGTGGACTGGAAGGGTGACAGTTCCTGCCTCCTTTAAGACACCCGCGGTAATATCCAATTTCCATTCCGGTATTAGTCATTTCAGGGTAACGGGGAATGTTTCAAAGGATCATAACCTCCCGGCAGCAAAAAAGCAAACCTTGTGTTAGTGGTTCAACCTGCAACTTCAAAGGAAAGGTCTATCTACATCTGTTCATAGAATTTTCCACTCCAAGCGACAAGATTTTGGTGCCGACCGTAAAATGTCTGGAGTAATGACCGGTAAGCTACATATCCCTGTCTGAGCGAGCAGTTGATTTGTGAACGACCCATCTGTATCTTCTGCTGAAAAACTAATCCACCAAACTGAAGAAAGAGCTTCCTTGTATTGTTATATCCTCCTCTGTATATTTGGTATTTTTTGTTTTGTGTTCCATAGAACAAATATGATTTGGTTTTACTGACAACGATGTATTTGTTTCGTCTTTTCCCGTTTTTTTAGAAAGCAACTATAAATCAGATCTTTTAGTATTGATTTGAGACATTCGTGTGGTATTGCTGTTTAAAGAGTGGAAAAGTCAAATGTTTAATACTTTTAAGAGGAAAGAGATTTCGAATTTGAAATTTCTATCTTTGAGTTGAGGGCTTATCGATTGTTTGGGAAGTCAGATAATGACAGGCAAAAGGGTGCACCCGTACATGCGGTCCACTCGAATGCAACTATCCTAAGAAATGCCTAATTAATAGGTTTTAGCCTGCAAAAATATTTAAATTTTAATAGATTGATTTGCTTAAGCATTAAATAGTTGATTGTTGAAAACATTTCGATATTGAGTGAAATATACTAATTTTTTCAAGATGCATTCATTAGAATTGATATTTCACGACCAAAGAGCTTATGGATTCTGTGCTTGATTGGCTTGAATAGGAATCTTATTCCTACCTTAAAATGGACTTGTCCAGGTAAACGGCAAGAAATAATTCCCATTAAATGAAAATGGAAAAAATAATTTTTTATTAGTTTTCTCAAAAGAAAGGTAATCTTTTACAAAAGCAAAAGTGGAATAAAGGAGGTATCATTATTATCTTTGTTGTGACAAAAAAGATTATTATTTAATTTATAGGAACGAAAATAGATAGTAAAAAGAATGATTTTAAAAACGATTCGTTTTGAACAATGTTCAAATATCATGTGGCCAGCAGGACCATATTTGAAAGGGAATTGACGCTAGAGCTGTCAGGAAGTTCAGCCTTTTGATCACCATGATCAGTACTGAAATCCTGCATCGTGAAATATGGCGAACTTTTGCTGCAACACACTGACAGTGTAAGATATTGCAAAGGTTGATTGCGTCCAAACCTTTGTTAGCAAGGGAAAGCGAAAGAAAGGAACGAAATTCCTTGTATTCCCATTCAATGTCAGATTTTAACAAGATATATTGACTTGTATCAATTAATTTGTTCTTATTTGAAAAAAAATGTGCAGTTTCAAAAGTGGGAAAAAGTAGATTTCTGTCTGCCCCTTTGGTATCTTCGAATTCCTTTGATTATAATGTGATGCATTCCGAGAGGTTTTCGAACGAATGAAAGATGACCATCGATTGATACATCGTGCATTTTAGATGTGGTAATGTATAATGTCGATGGTCATGATTCGTTTAAGTCTGGAATTAATGTTCATCACATTAATAACGCTGCACCTTTGACTTGAGAAATTGTCTATACTATCAAAATTGGCGTTGCATCCACACGGCATTGCCGTACCAAGATTTCTAATCCAGTGTTCTTCCCTCTTTCTACGCAAGTCTGTTCTATATTTCGATTTTTATCGGCTGGTATTTGCTGTTCTAAAATTTGAATTTTCATTGATAGGATTGAGTGGTTCAGTTGATTATTAACAATGCCAACTCCACCAAAACATCGAATATTTGACATCAAACGGGTACTACATCCCTGCTGTACTGAACCTTTACATAAACATTGCATAGTTATTGTGATTTAACAGTCTGCTTTTACTAATCAGTGGTTTAAACAACATCCTGACTATACTATTTAGTTTGTATTTGCTCAAGACCTTTTATTGTATTTTTTATATTAATAACAATATGTTTTGCACTTAACTGTGTGTCATAGTTTGTCAAACTGGTAAAAAGTTAGGAAAGTAAAATATGTAAACCGTACTATTGTAAAAAGTCTTGAAGTTTGAAAAAAGTGTAAGCAAGATGCAATAATTTTAAGCAATCTCGATGTATTTAAATCTGCAGCGAGTTTTTAATTCTCTACGGAAATTTAACATGGTAAAATATCATTTTCTTTGCCGGAAGCGGCTCTATGCCCGCTCTACCACGGGACTTGGAGGACACATTGTCAACGCCGTGTTATAAAAAAGTAAATTATCTGAATTTAAATAACTAACAAAAATGCCTTGGGGTGCGGCCGAATGGACTCTTACATACAGATCGCCAAAAGTTAAGCATCACCAAAGTATTTCCAATATATTTTTTGATAAGGCAATTTACGAAACATTTAATACATGTACATGAAATTGACCTTCATTACCTTTATGAAAAAATACAGGTAAGGTGTCAATCGATAAACCATTGAACATTTAAATCAGGTTTCAAAAACCTGTTTCGCCCAAATC